>BRDA01035553.1:1762-12034 GCA_036984385.1 Crenuchus spilurus | reverse complement strand
AAAAAAAAAAGAAAAAAGAACGAAAGAAAGAAAGAAAAAGAAAATATTTCCATACATATGAAAACGAGAAAATTATTTTAGAACTCTCACTTGAGCTCCAAGTTCAGTAATAGGCAGTGCTAGCTCACACAGAAATGCTTCCAGAAGAAATTAGAGGCATATTGTCCAGAATATAGAATAATATGTTATGGCAGCAAGCGGGTTCATTTACATTGTCATGGTAACACATTGATATACAAGTGCAGTTCTAAGAGAATTTTACATTTCTAACTTAAATAGGATCATGGCATATTATGTTGTAATCTAATGTTTTGTGAGTTTTTTTTTTTTTTTTTTTTTTTTTTGAGGGAGGGTCCATTTTGATATAGTTGACATAGTATGTCAAAGTGAAAAATATTTACCAAATTAAGCAATTTAGGTGATAATTTTTATAACATTGACATAATACATATTTTCTGTATATAAAGGTAAAATCCAAAGTATTCAAAAACACCTAAAGCCCTAGACTCCCAATAAAGTTAATATCTGGATGCAGTTCATGTGGAACCAGTGGTAAAAGTTTCAGTTAATCTTGTGGGCTGGCACAACATCAGTATGGAGCTCTAAAAAGGGTTTGTTTCTTTCTTTGAGTAACACTGGCTTATACTTTCCCAACTTTTTCGTATGTATGGTTGCATTATTAGTGTTTTTGATTACTATTATTATTATTATTTCACAATCTTAATGACTCTGCTGTACTCAGAAAGGTGCTGGACTACTATTCACACACATACAGCACACAAACACATCTTACCTCAAGTCGTCAAATATCTGGCATCTATTCCCAGTGGAGAGAAAAATGAAACTTTTTAAACCCATCTGTTTCTTTTTTTTCTAATTTGGGATGAAGCTTAACAACTTTAATTATTTATATTAAGCAGAAGCTTAACCAGATGGCATGGTTAAAGCATTATTATTATATTTCTAAATGAGAATTAAGTTCAGAGAAGTGCGGAAAGTATCTCCCTGCATTGACTCTTAAACCCTGGAATGTGTGATTATTGGACGTAAAAATATTTTGTGATATGAAATGTCAATTAGAAAATATCACTATATGATGCCTACATGTCTGAATGGAACTTTAAAATTCTGGATGCCTTCAACTATATCTTGAATTTATCAAGACTTTTTCTGGCAAAAAATATGTGCCAAATGTCATTTTTTCAATAGATTATTTTAACTTTTAGAGACTGCTAGATTTTATGTAATATACAACAATCAGTAAAATAACCTTAAATTATACTAGCTCCATGCTATAAGCAAATTTATTAGAAATGACCAGTGATGGCATAGTTACACTGGAAAAGTAATCTGATAACTGATTACTCCTTTAAAAAGGAACTTAGTTACTTTATGGATTACTTGATTTTAAAAGTAAGTAAGACAGATTACAAGTTACTTTATTAGTAACTTCCAGCAGCTACAGACAACACCCCCGTCACCTCTACTTAAAAATGACAACCAGTTTTGCCAAAACAGTACTGACTTTATTGGAAATGCATTTTTAACAGCAATGATGTATCTCCTATTTAAAGTTGAACTTGAAAACTATTTCCTGAAAAAATACATATTTTATATATAAAAAATATGGTTTCTCTTGAATTATCTTAAATATTATTTTTTATTAAAAAAATTAAATAAAATACAGTCTTCCTTGACTTCACTTAACATAAATACTTGTTTTTATAAATCTTTCTTGACCTGAAAAATTTAACTGTTAACATATTTTATCTTTGTGTATTTACCAGTAATTAATTTTTTTGACTATTGGTTTAAGATATTTGGATTGCATGAGACATTTTAAGTTTTTGTAATATTTTGGTTTAAACTAGATAAGATAATGTTTCTTATTAAGATTAACCAATTTGCCAATGTGATTTTCACACAACAAAATTTGACTTCAGCATTTAACCCATTTGTGCAGTGAAACACACACATGCTAGTGAATACAGGCTGTGAGAATTTGTGCCCGAAGGGGTGGGCAGCCCTTATCCACCGGCAGCCGGGGAGCAGTTAGGGGGTTAGGTGCCTTGCTCAAGGCATGTCTTGTCTGGGGATAGAACCGGTGAACTTCTGGTCACAAGACCAGATCCTTACCACTAGGCAATGGCGTCCCCCATGTGTTAGTTCATAGTGTAGTACTGCAATGTCAGTATAAAGGGTTACTGTCTCTTTAAGTAAAACGCTGTTTAGTTTTAAGGAGTGAGTAGGAGAAGTTTGCATGGAGCTGATGGCTGTGGAAGACCATAGCCAGCGTTTTCGTTTGATAACCCTTCCCTCCATTGTTTACATTTGCGTCACAATCCCGCAAGAAGAAGTAAAATCGCAAGTAAAAGAAAGTGAAAACATATATCTTTTTACTAAGGAAAATGATAAAAATGATAATGCACAGTGACTTTGGTAAGTAAAAAAATCAAAAATTGTTTTGTTTAGAGTATTCCAATGCATTGAATCGTAACACCTGTATCATGATACATAAATTACTTGGTTTTGGCCAATGCACAGCCCAGGTGGATTCTGGAACCTTTGTACTATGGTGTAACAAAAAGGTAAAGCTAAACTTAGCTTTACAGGGCTCTAGACTAAATGTTTGCACTGGTTGCACTGGTGCGCCTAAATTTTTTTCTTTCACCCAAACTTTTGACCGCATCGCATTTAACACCACAGTTTTACAGGTTCACTTTTTTTTATTGATTTCCATATAGGTAATATTGACAATTCTACAAGAAAGGTAACTGACTGAAAAAGTGTTGGTGCTTAAAGTGCTTCACTGAGCTGAAATTTGAACTTAAAACATCTCAACATAAATTAAATTTAAAAAATGCAATGCATATATTATCAGCTTTACTGTATCTTAGCCAGGGAAACTGGTCAAGCCACAGTCTTCGAAATGTATACACTTTCCCCCTTTTATTTTCAGTGGGTTCTGGCTCGGAGTCGATTGTATGTGGCTCATTATCTGATGTCGTCTCTGGACCATCGCTCGACATAACCTGGGAGGTCGATGGCTCAGTGTCAGAGCATTGGTTATGATTTTCGGACAGATCAGGCCTTAACTTAACATTGTTAACGAAAAAGTTGTCAATCGTTCTTTTCATCTTCTTTCATCTTCCATGGCTACATTCACTCTGTTTATTTGACAGGCCTAGGCTACTCACCTCACTCAGACTGCAGCGCATGCATTTTCAAATGTACACAAGTACAGGAATATCTGAACCACAACAGATATTGAAAGTATCATTTGTGCTGCTCCCGTTTTAAAGAGTGACGTCACTCAGCCCCCCATATGTCACCAAATCGATCCAAAACTGTCTCATTCATTTGTGCTGGTTTGTGCTGCAGAAATCATCGTTTGTGCTGTTTCTGTATTAAAGATACATTAAAAAAAACATTTTTTGACATGGTACATCAAGCAGCCCCCCATAAAGGGTCAAATTGCACCAAAAAGATCTCATTCATTTGTGCTACATTTGTGCTGGTTTGTGCAGTTACAATAAATATTTGTGCTATTATAATGAAAAAGGTATAGAGCTATAAACCTGTGCCAGTTAAAAATAGAACAACAATTTATGAAAACAGAAAAACAAAACACTTAAACATTTATTTTACTGGCACAAACTTAGGAGATGTTTTATAAAACCTGACCACAGTTAAAAAGTTCTTTTATAAAATGGATTGTTCCGGCCCTAAAATCTGATTGGCTGAGCTAGTTTGGCGCCATTGTAAAATCCACCATATTTCATTTATGTTCACATTTACATTAATTTCAGCATTTGGGAAATGCTGTTACCCAAAGTGACGTACAACAGTGCTTTGTGTCCATTAAGAGAATCAGGGTGTGTATCAGGGTGTGTATCTTTAATACAGAAGCAACACTTGGAAATCCTGCTTTGTGGAATACCCCCAGCACAAACGTAGCACAAACAAACAGTAGTGTTTTTATATCATTCTTAATCACATGGGGGGCCTTTTCTATTCGAACTGCGGGTCGCACCAGTGCGACCTCAGATTTTTTTTTGTTGCACCATTGAGAAATTAGGTCGCATGTGCGACCAAATTGGTCGCACTCTAGAGCCCTGCTTTAATGTCATAAACTTCTGAATTACAGACAACACATTAATAATTCAGTCATTTTCTGAAAGCTGAAGTAAAAGAAAAACAGCTCATGCAAGTTTCTTGTGATGTCATCATTTAACACATTTCTTGTGTTTTTTTTTTTGTCCAACCACCTTTGTAATATCTCTGAAATAATGTTACTTAATAAAATGACTTAGTAATTTAGTGATTTAATTAGTATCAAGTGTCTAATTATAAGATAAAATGTGTTATTATAAGCCTGCAACATTCTCAAAATGAGAAAAAAATGTAAAATATTTTCACTTGATAAAGTTGTTTTTTTTTCCAGTGTGCTCATCTTAATGAATGTAATCAAAGAGGTTGTTTCTAACCCACATATAACCAGTAATCCATGTGAAACATCTGGGATAAAGAGTCTTCCCAGAAACACATAAAACTGCTCACATACTGATCGACTTCACTACAGTCCCTTCTGCATCATTAACATAACTGACAACAGCAGCAGCTGGCTTGAGACAAAACACTGTCAAAGTTCACAAACATTCATATTCACATGAAAATGTTAACTAAACAAAACTAAGACTTTATTACTACCATGCATATATTGTATTATTTTAAATAATTCTCTCAAAATCATTTTTTTTCACTTACCTTAGGTGTAGTGAATCAGCCAATACATTTATGAAGTCCAAATTTTTATTTTTTAAAATAGAATCTGCATGAATTTCAAACAAAATTCATCATCCTCTCATTCTGCTCTGACCTCATCCAGACCTTTAAGGTCTCATAGACTGGTTGATGTGAGTTAGGATATAGTATGACTTAATGTGATTTTTAAAAAATAACAAAATACCTGTGTAACTGAAAGCTACATTCACCATCATAGACATCTCAGCAAGAAATGCTGATCCCAAATCAGGTTTATTGGTGATGACCATTGTAAACACAGGAATCTGAGCCAAGATCATTCTTCTCTCAGCCCTACTACTGTCAGCCAGTTGCTGCAGTTTAAATAATTCTTTTATTTGATGTTTTATCCTTTTATGTTTTTATTGTTCTATGATATTATAATGTGTGATGTTTTATTGTTTTATTTGTCTATTGTTGATTTTATGACTTAGTTATTTTGTTTTCTTGTAAAGCACTTTGTGACTGCTGTCTGTGAAAAGTGCAATATCAATAAATTTTACATACTTACTTATTGCTCATAGTGATGAGAAGGTGGGAGTGGATGATGCCATCCTCACTCTCATTTGGATAAGGGGAGCGGTGCTGTGAGGGTCATGTTTTTTTACTTCTCCAGTGCCTTCAACACCATCCATCCCCCCCTACTGAGAGATAAGCTGATAAAGATGGATGTGGATGCACATCTGGTCACCTGCATCACTGACTACCTCACTGGGAGACCACAACATGTCAGGACCAGCGATGCCCTCTCCGATACTGTTATCTGCAGCACAGGAGCACCTCAGGGTACTGTACTCTCTCCAGTTCTGTTCACCCTGTACACATCAGACTTCAAATACAACTCAGAGTTGTGCCACATGCAGAAGTTTTCTGATGACACTGCGATTGTGGGATGTGTACGTAATGGTCAGGAGGGAGAGTACAGGAACTGGTTGAGGACTTTGTGGTGTGGTGCAGAACAAACCATCTGCAGTTGAACATCTCCCAAACAAAGGAGATGTGTGTGGACTTCGGAAGGCCCAGGCCCTTTCATCAGCCAATCTCCATAGAGGGGGTTGATGTTGAGATGGTCCGGTCCTACAAATATCTGGGAGTTCATCTGGGCGACAAACTGGACTAGTCAGTGAACAGACTTCCAGTACAGGAAAGGACAGAGCAGGCAATGTTCATCACCCTCTGCACAGTACCATCATCAGTCAGAGGAGCTCTTTCAGCAGCAGACTGCTGTCTCAGCCCTGCTCCACGGACAGATTCAGGAAGTCCTTTGTGCCCCATGCAATAAGACTGTTCAACTCCTCAAAGTTCAGTAAAACAAGTACTTTGTAACACTCCAATAACCTGAACAGGTTCCCCCTTCTACACCTCTCACCTGTGAACTTTTACAATACCCGTGTTTTTCATTACATGTTTTTGCTTGCGTATTTGCACTGCCATATTTAACTATTTATTAACATGCTTTAATATTGCACATTCACTGTATTCCTCCTGCACTGAAAACTCTATGCTTGTTACATAATTTATCTGCACTACACCCCTCCGTTTATGTAACACAGAGGTCAGCATATTTCCATACACGCACAGTTTGTAATTGCTTTAATTTATACTGTACTGAAAATTGTCACTGTTTCAATCACTATTCTATATTTCATATATATATATATATGTCTTTTTATCCTTATTTTTAGTGTAATCTTTTATATTTTATATCTATTTCTAACCTTATGTGTACCTTGTGGACTTGCTACTGGATGCCTTGAATTTCCCCTCGGGGATCAATAAAGTATCTGTCTGTCTGTCTGTCTGTCTGTTTGTCTATTTGTAAGTCAAGTAAAGAACATCAACCTGTCTGTGTGACTTTCTTTAAGATCTGGATGAATAGTGCAACTGCTCTATTAAGGTGTTAATGTTCATCTGCTGGCAACATTAGCCATATAGTTCCTAGACTTATAGCCTCTGTATTAAAGAAGCCAAAACTGGACTTCAAACATGCCTGACCTGATTGACTACATCTGGGCTAAGTGGAAAAAATATATAAAATATGTTTTCAGCATGAAACATTCCCTTAATGTTGAAACCATTTTAAATGGGTTCTTATGCTGTTTACATTTTTAATAGTATTATTAATAGTATTATTCTTTAAGTTGGGCAGTGTATGATTTCAGATGATCCATAATTCATCACTTCAAAAAAGAACAAGCCAGGGAGTGGGCACATATTCACTCTAAACAGTCCTGCTGTGTCACATATTTAACTGTGTTGGAAACCAGCGAAAACAGATTTCACCAACTACCCAGCACACCCCAGGGCATGATGGGTAAATAACAGAGCAAGTAATCTCTCCTTGGCACCCCATGCTCTTGCTCACTCACTCGCTCTCTCTCCCTCTCATCAGCCCTCTGCTCTTTCGCTTGCTCTATCTGTTTTTTACGAGGTGTAACCGTTCTCAGTTTTACAGTAATGGAGGATCTCATTATCCGTCCATTTTATAATTCCTCCTTTTTTTTCCTCTTTCCTCCTTGCTCACTCAGTGGCAGCTGTAAAGGCATGGCACCCTAACCGAGGGGCCATCAAAAATGAGATGCTAAGGTCATTAACTTTTATCCCTTGACTGGGCGAGCCATTTTTATGAGAGAATGCCAAGGTCTCATAATTGTAAAAAGAAAAAATGCCCCTGAAATGTAGGAATGGTAACGAGGAAAACAATAAAACAAAAGAGGGATGGAAAAGAGGACAATGTGAATGGTGGATTAGAGAAATGCATTGGTGTGAAATGCCATAATATTGGTGTGGTAATACATGTGGTGGTATGTATAATTGTCTATAGATATCAGTCAATGGCTTTTTGTAATGGAGCATTTCCACAAAGACAATAAAGAAGCAATCCCAGCATGTCTAACACAATTCACCTCATTAGGATTCAGATGAAAAGAAATATGCACTCACTGAACACTATGATCTAATTTATCACACTGGCCACTTTAAATGCATCTGCAATACTATGTCCACTCTGTAGGATTACAGAAACAGTATATCTTCTCTTGCTGCCCCCCTCTACCTTACCCATTAATCGAATAAGACCACTATAGGGCCACCACTGTCCAGATTTTATTTGGGTGGTGGTCCATTCTCTGCACAAGCAGTGACACTGGCAGGACTGTAGCTGACACCAGATGTGTTGTTGGAATTTTTTTATAGATTGCTAGACTGAGTGTAGAGCACCAGCCAAAATATCCAGACAAAGATGAGCTCTGTTGTTTGAAACTGATCATTAATAAAGAGCTACAAGATAATCAACACCAACCACATCAACAGATGAGCTCCAATCTCAGTATGTAAGGACTGAGGAGAACCAAGGAGTACATCTGGAATCAAACATTGTTTTTTTTCAGATTAGCTCACAAGATATCAAATTCTTGTTATTCTTGTTCATTTCTAGTGTACTTATGTTTATTTATATTTATTCTAATTGAATTATGGTTTTAGGGGTCTGATACTTTTATACAGTATAGTACTGTATGTTTCATATTAATTTTCTTGTATGCAGTCTTGTTTAAAAGTTAATGCACCCTTGTTAAAATTATGGTTTATTGATTTTTAAAGGGAAAATAAGTTAATCAGTCTTTTACAGCGAGCAAACATCTGTACAATTTAATGCACAGTTCCTTTTTATTTATTTAATTTAACATTTTAAACATAAAATATGGCCTCTGCAAAAGTTCTGACACATTAAATGTTGCATGTTTTATTTTGTGCAATGTGATAAATTCAGAAAATAAATAAAAAAATACATCTGTTTGCTGCAGATTCTGGTTATATGGAATGAAATTTGAGAATACAGAATGAATGTCTGAATATATGGAATGAAACTTGACATTATGCAATGAAATCTGATGTCTAAGGCACTTGCGCCATCCTGTGTTTTCGATGTGTGATATTATTCCATACGAATGCAGGCAGTGCATCACTATAAGTGAGTCAGCTTGAAATTTAGTAGCAGCAATCCTACATAATGAGGAGATATGTAACACCCTGGCGATTGCATGTATGGACCAACATATTAGCAGTAACCATATTCAGTATTGTTCTACTGATGAAGTTTACTCTCTGTTTCATTGTAGAAGGACAAATGCAGTGAACCTCACAGGCCAGGCAATTTCCTGATTATCAGGCAAATGTTAATGCAGAAAAAAGCATGACTTATACCTCACAGGAGCACCCCACAACAATGTCTACCTTTATTAATTCACTCACACGGGACCAATACAGAGGAGGTAAGAGAAGAACTGAATGCAGTATGTTTGGGAAAGGTTTTCATCACAAATTAATTGCTAGCTAATCAGTAAAACCCAGACATATCAGAAATATGGCAAATGTGCTAACTCTAACAACGAAATATGTTGAAATATGTATGCATATAACAATGTACAAGTCATATTATAAATATAATAAGGCTGAAGAATGTAAGTGAATCTTGGGTCCCTGTGATTTTGTGATTTACCGGCTGACTAGCTAGCGTTAATCTCCCACTTAGGTGGTTTGTAATGCTGACTGCTAAAACCATTAAACTGGCAGCTGTGGCAGTGTCAGTGCCAACTTCATAGTAATACTGGTGCATTGTGGGTAGTGTGGTGCTCATTTGGGGTTGTGGAGGAGGGGCTACTGAGCTGAGGCAGCATGGAGGAGTGAAAACCTGTAATTTAGAACGACTTGTTCAGTTTACAATCCAGTGTGTGTGTGTGTGTGTGTGTGTGCGTGTGTGTACTACTACTACTACTAATAATAATAATATATTCCTACAGCAACTTTCACACTATTATTTTTATTATTATTATTATTATTATTATTACAACATCACCCTTTTCCTGGACTGCAACAAACAAAAATTATTTAAGCATTCCTTTTGCTGTTTAGCAAGGTTCTATATATAACTACTGCCTTTCTTAAAGATCTATTGAAGAACATTTTTTTTTTGCATTGAGGAGCTGAGAACATCAAAGGGGTCCAATCAGTTACACATTCATTCTCTCTCTCTCTCTCTCTCTCTCTCTCTCTCTCTCTCTCTCTCTCTCACTCACACACACACACAAAATCCATTTACATATATAAAGGGCTGAATATGGTTCCAGGATCCATCAAGGTGAGTTATTCTCCCCTGAGGTGAAGCCTCTAGGACCTTGGTATAAGTCGGGAAATATATACATTTACCTAAAACACACACACACACTCACTCTCTCTCTCTCTCTCTCTCTCTCTCTCTCTCTCTCTCTCTCTCTCTATACATTTACCTAAAACACACACACACACTCACTCTCTCTCTCTCTCTCTCTCTCTCTCTCTCTCTCTCTCTCTCTCTCTACTACCTAGGACCTTGGTATAAGTCGGGAAATATATACATTTACCTAAAACACACACACACACTCACTCTCTCTCTCTCTCTCTCTCTCTCTCTCTCTCTCTCTCTCTCTCTCT
>BRDA01035545.1:19718-35308 GCA_036984385.1 Crenuchus spilurus | reverse complement strand
TCTCTCTCTCACACATACACACACACACACACACACACACACACTCTCTCTCTCTCACACACACACACACACACAATCTCTCTCACACAAAATCTCTCACAAACTCTCTTACGCTTTCTGTCTCTCTCTCTCTCACACACACAATCTCTGTCTCTCTCTGACACACACACACTCGGACACAATCACACACTTTTTCCAAACTGCTTGAGACAGCAGGCAGCTTCCACTGCCTGAGGCAAACCAGGCAAAACTTCAAAAGATCCTAAGCCTCGGAAAAAAAACTGTGTGTGTGTGTGTGTGTGTGTGTGTGTGTGTGTGTTGTTCTCTTGTTACAATTTGTGTGCAGTGGCTGCCCTCAAGTGGGAACCTATGGAAGCTCATGTTTCACAATTCTGTATCTTTGCATCTTTGTGTGTGTGTGTGTGTGTGTGTCTAAAAGACAGAAAGTACAAGTGATACATTACATTTACTTACATTTGCACAATTGTCCACTTAGTCCAGATGGAGCTAATCAGCCAAAACTTGTTCTTTAGTTTAAAACTGGCTGTAAGACCAACACTACAAATAAACACCATCCCTTCACAACCACTACCACTACATCATCCACAGCTATTAGATTTCACAACTACATTTGTGTGACAAAACCAAAATTCCACAAAAAGACCTACATAACTCCACAATAATTCATCCTAGAAACAAAACTAAACATACCCTGCAAACCTTAAAGGGTCTGTTTTTCACACATACAGTGGTACTTGAAAGTTTTTGAACCCTTTAGAAAGTTCTATATTTTTGCATAAATATGACCTAAAACATCATCAGATGTTCACACAAGTCCTAAAAGTAGATAAAAAGCACCCAGTTAAACAAATGAGACACAAATGTTATACTTGTTCATTTATTTATTGAGGAAAATGATATAGTATGGCATATTTGTGAGAGACAAAAGTATGTGAACTTCTAGGATTATCAGTTAATCTGAAGGTGAAATTAGAGTCAGATGTTTACAGTCAATGTGATGACAATCAGGTGTGAGTGGGCACCTGTTTTATTTAAAGAATGGATTTATAAAAGTCTGCCCTTCACATCACATGTTTGTGGAAGTGTATCATGACATGAACAAAGGAGATTTCTGAGCACCTCAGATAAGGAGTTGTTGATGCTCATCAGACTAGAAAAGGTTACAAAACCATCTCTAAAGAGTTTAGACTCCACCAATCCACAGAGAGACAGATTGTGTACAAATGGAGGAAATTCTAGACCACTGTTACCTCCTCAGGAGTGGTCGACCAACAAAGATCACTCCAAGAGCAAGGTGTGTAATAGTCAGCGAGGTCACAAAGGACCCCAGGGTAACTTCTAAACAACTGAAGGCCTCTCTCACATTGGCTAATGTTAATGTTCATGAGCCCACCATCAGGAGAACACTGAACAACAGTGGTGTGCATGTCAGGGTTGTAAGAATAAGTCACTGCTCTCCAAAAAGAACATTGTTGCTCATCTGTAGTTTGCTAAAGATCACGTTTTGTGGACGGATGAGAACAAAATACATCTTTTTGGTTTAAATGAAAAGTGTTATGTTTGGAGAAATCAAAACACTGCATCCCAGCATAAGAACCTTATCTCATCTGTGAAACATGGTGGTGGTATTGTCATGGATTGGTTGTATTTTTTGCTGTTTTGCTGCATCTGGGCCAGGACGGCTTGTCATCATTGTTGAAACAATGAATTGTGAATAATATCAGAGAATTCTAAAGAAAATGTCAGGACATCTGTCCATGAACTGAGTCTCAAGAGAAGGCGGGTCATACAGTAACGACCCTAAACACACAAGTCATTCTACCAAAAAATATTAAAGAACAGTTACCAGTAACAGTTATTGCTGTAAAGGGGGGTCACACCAGATACTGAAAGCGAAGGTCACATACTTTTGTCTCTCACAAATATGTCATATTGAATAATTTTATTCAATAAATAAATGAACAAGTATAATATTTGTGTCTCATTTGTTTAACTGGGTTCTCTTTATCTGCTTTAAGGACTTGTGTGGACATCTGATCATGTTTTAGGTCATATTTATGCAGAAATCTAGAACATTCTAAAGGGTTCACAAACTTTCAAGCAGCACTGTGTATAGCTTGAATCAAAATATATTTTTAGATATTTGCTTAAATAAGCAGAGACAAATTTTTCAGTGCAAGTCACAGCGCAAACCTTTTTATTCCCAACCATTGATGCAATCTGCCATCCAAATGATAACAACATGGTAATTCCAGACATGCCAGTGGAGGACTAGCAGCCAAGAAATGTGTGACAATGCCCATTTGGTCTCTATAAACAAAGAGCTCTCATATGAACAAACACTTTTCACACCTATCTCATGAATATCCAATGTAGGAGTGAGTGACTCAGTAAAACAGAGTGCCACCTCACATTAGTTAAGCTTTAGAAATAAAACCACACCCAATTTCTAAAAACTGTAATGAGCCGTGTGTAGCCAACACTTGAGCTCAAAAGTCTTGGTTAGAAATGTATAGATTGTTTTTTATCAATATATCACACATAACAGCCAAGGCCTAGTGGTTAAGGATCTGGTCTGGTGCCTTGAAGGTTGCGGGTTCGATCCCCAGGCAGGACACGACTGAAGTGCCCTTGAGCAAGGCATCTAACCCCCAACTGTAAGTCACTTTGGACAAAAGCGTCTGCTAAATGCCGCAAATGTAAATAACACATCTGAACATAGGTTTTTGGAAAGTAAGTTTAGAGTAGATTTAATCAAAAATATAGATTTATGACACTCTTACTGTTTTGACACTGTTGCTGAGTTTGTGCTGAACAAAAGTCTGTCTAACACTTTGGAAAAATATTTTAGATGTGTGTTATTTGAACATCAAAACTATACTTACTGATGTATCATCAGTGTGTCTGAAAGCCCCCTCAGACTCCAGGTGGTTAACTACACGTAAGGAAAGCTAGGAAGCTAAACAACCAATTTAGCTGATTTAAGATTGTACTTTGATAGTTACATAAAATAAATACACCATTAAATCATTCATCTGAATTATTTCTAAGACAATTAATTGTCCGTAAAAACGTCATGACTGTGTCAGTCCTAGAACAACATTCACATTAATATCCCAAATCATTTTCGTAAACATGCATCACCTCATAGCCCTCAAACCACATCTTGATCATAGCTAAGGTTTAGGTTTAAGTATGAACTGCATACTTTTATAAAAACTGTGCTATTTAGGTGACTACTGAGGTCTAGTGTTTAGTAGTAATGTTAGCCTCGCAGTTTGAGCTGTAAACTGAAGAAGCTTTGACTGCAAAAGTGAAAGATTGTGCAAATTAGTTTTTTTTTTTGGCTGAACCCTTTTTTAAATATCCGCATTTACTCATTAATGAAAAATTACAGCAACAAGATTATTGCCAAATATTAGTAAACTGAAAAACACAACTGTGTTGGCATTAAATGTTCTATTCATGTGGAAATGACGTCCACATCTGAACCAAGTAAGTGCAATGCGTAACTTTTTAAACTATGAAGCACAAAATGACACCGTGGAGACCTGCTGGAGGTTGTGGTGGATGGAAACTGGCGAGTGGAAATCACATACGTTGTAGATAATTGATTCATGGAGGCCTTAGAGCATGCAACAAAAAGGAGAAAATAGACAAAGTGGCTCCCTGAGTGGATGTACAAATGGTTTGCATTGAATGTGTGTGTGTGTGTGTGTGTGTGTGTTTCTATTTGTGTATAATAGGCTGAGTGTATAATGGATCCCATATGTTGGGGTGAGGTATTACTCAAAGCAGTTAAAAGTCCACCATGTTCAGAATGTTCTACCACCTTCCTTATTCCTCCATATGTCTGATGCTGTACATGTTAAATTTTACATTTCATACTTATTTTAAAGATTGTACCATTTATCATCATTTACACACTGCCCTACCTGCTAGCACTGTTAGTGTGACTCATTAGAAAACACAAAGCTTAGATAGAAGATAAATGAAAGTCTTTTAATTAGCACAACAAAATCACACTCACTGCTCGAACTGAGCACAAGATTATCTCCAATTCTCTGAACAGACTTTTGAACCAGGAATTAAGACTTTCTCACCTCATAACTCCAAAAGTCACACCCACACACACACCCACAGACCTCTGTATCTCAGGTGGTCCCTCTCAGGTGGTCTTCATCATGCTTTCATTAGAGCACTTTATTTTAGCTGTCACTGGTTTGCACAAGTTTTTGTACGAGTACAAAAAAGAGCACAAAAGCACTACTAAATTCAGTGAAATATAGTAGAACCACAGTTTTCATCATTAATCTGTTCTAAAGTGTCTGATGATAACCAAAACGAATGATAACTGAAATAATCGTTCTCTTAAGAAATAATGTAAATCCAATTTATCTGTTCCAGACACTCCAAAATATGACCAAAATACATTTTATATAGAATAACTTTAGTTTTACATACAGAACACAATGAGAAATAAATACAAAAGACTAATGAAATGGATAAATAAACATTTAACATCACTCTTTTGTGTTTACGCTCTGTTTTAGAGAGTGCCGGTGTGGTCTTTATTTTGTACACCCATTCTCTGGGTTCTTGACCGCTATTTGTTTTCACACCCGTTGTCAGGCGATAGCACTGCACTGTTATAGTTTGTTTTGAGCATTTTCAACAAGAAACAAATTCAGAATGAACGATAAACACGTGGGTGGATGCTTTATTTTCGCAAATATGCCGTGGACACGCTGATGAAAACCATGTGGATGAAGGATAACTGGGACAAAATTTCCTTGAAAAAAAGACAATAACTGAATTGTAAATTAACCACAAGCTATAACCCAGGATCCATTGTACTTAAATATTCAAGATCTGCTGATGGGTCCAGACTTCCAGTCCTCACTACTATATTATACTGTCAATTTATACATCAATGTATTCTCTAATAAGGCTTAGATTTTAATAAAGTTTAAGTTAATGCTAAACATTGTGTCTAAATCAAATTACAATGGAAGTCAAAAGTGAACAGGGACACTCTTGTGCCCAACAGTGTTTATCTGAAATAACGTAATTTATTGCTCAAATTAAACCAATTAACACTGAACTAGCTGAGTAAAAAAATACTGATACACCTGAATATTGCAATGTTATGGTTTGTGATACTGTATAAATTCTCATGTACACAGTATGTTAAACAGATTTGTGTTCATTTTGTGTTGTGTTGAAACCCTGACCCAGTAGACGGCAGTGTTGTAATCTATCTTCAGCCAATAGACTCTTCCACTCCAGTGTAACAAACAGGGTAAAGACACACCACTGACAGTTTTCCTAACAGTAGATTTAGAACACTGCAATATCTCCTTAATTACAACAACAGAGTATTACAAACTACACTGAACTGTATCTCCTTACATCGCCATACTAACCTGCACTAACACATGGATGGAAAACTGACTTAAATTCATAAGTAAATCACAATAAATATGAAAATATAATATTAGAGATGCATCAATCTTGAATTTTTGGGTCCAATCTGAATTAACAAGTTATTGTGGCCAATAAAATAAAATTAATGTGACAGTTATTGGTGGCCATTGCAGCAGAGAACACTGTAGAATTTAGAAGAGCAACATGTACACAAAAGGACAGAAAACGATCAGTCAGAATTGTAACAGCTGCATCAGTTATAAAGAGCCATAACCTCAGTATGTGACTGATGACAAAAATGTAATGAATATGTGACAGTTTACCTTTTAATTAAATTATGAACACAAACGTTTTTACAATTTTCAAGTTTTGAAGATGATCTAGTGTATGTATATATGACCCCGCCAGGGAAAAGCAGGCCAAAGTCACTGGGCAACTTATTGAGATATCGTGTCAATATCGTCACTCACATTAGCAACAAAGCTTAGCCACTCTGTATTATTGCTGTAAATGAAAGATAACAGTCTCAGATATCTATCGGAGAACATATTTTCACAAAAAAAGATGTTTTAAAAAAATTAATTTAGAAAAAAAGAATGAGTTTGACCTGGTTTTCCCTGCAGAGTCACATATATAAACTTCTAGAACAGAACAGAATAGAAAAGAAGTCATAATTGTAATTTATCATTACATAACGTGTGGCATTAGGGTGGTCCAGGGTATGCATGATCATTTTTTTCTTTCCTCCCACTCTTCCATTTGATGCTACATTTTTTTTATCAAGATAAGCTGATGTTTGGGATCAGTGCTCAATCAAATTAAATCAAATTTACTGTAAATGTAACGATTACTAACAGAAGGTCAGTGACTAAACACTTCTGCTTAGTCTGTTTAGTTTACTTACTGTGACCTCAACATTTACTGACTTTTTCTGTTTTTATGCTTTATTATTAAATATTCATTACATCTCACATGTTTAATTACAGAACAAGTGTTTGTGATGCGTTTGATGACTCACACAGTCAGTCAGAGTGAGTCTGCAGCTCTACTCAACAGTTTAGTTGGTAAAAAAATTGACTTTTTAAAATGTACTTTTTGTTATGATGTCTGTATAAACTGTAATAATCACTTATATGAGAAACTTGCATTGAGCCTAAATGCCCTAAATATTAAGTCATTCTGAACATATGTGACCCCGCCAGGGAAAACCAGGTCAAAGTCATTCTTCTTTTTTACAAAATTTTGTGAATTTAAGTTTTGTTTTTGATAAAAATATGAACTCTGATAGATATCTGAGACTGTTATCTTTCATTTACAGCTATAATACCGAGTGGCTAAGTTTTGTCACTAATGTGAGTGACATGATATTGAGACGATATCTCAGTAAGTTGCTCAGTGACTTTGGCCTGGTTTTCCCTGACGGGGTCACATTTTTTCACCACGTTGTTAATTCCAGATTAAAATAAGAGGGTGGGAGTTGGATTTTTTGGAAGTCATAAATTTTGGACCACCCTAGTGTGGTTTAGTTATTAGAATAGTTTACTTATTTCAGTAAAATAGTCAACAATCTCCAACAACGACTGTTGATAAATTATTTTAAAGTTCTCCTCATTACCTGAAGGTCTGAACACCGAACACAGTGATAAACGAGGAAATAATAGTGCCAATAATAACTTGTGTACAGTTGTTCAACGTTCAGTTAAGCATTTCATGAATATTCTACTGATGCAGCTACTCACATCTAGATAGTACAGTCCTCAGAGTGTGTGTGTGTGTGTGTGTGTTGTGATCCAGAGGTATAATTACATCTACCAGGTGCAGAGCAGTGCAGGGTGCAAAGTTAATGTTCCCCAATTTTTATGATTTCCTCTTAATATAGCTACACAACTCCATTCTGCTGGAAGGTAGTAAGCAGACCTACACACCTACATCCACACTAGTTATTATAGTTCCTCTGTGAACTCAACCAAGCAGCCATCACTGTCTTGCTGCACATTCTGCAGTGATAACTGTGTCTAAAACTGTCCTATGGTGATAATATTGTGTTTTAATGAGCCATGAACTACATTAAACCACCACGGCCTGTTTATGTAAGTCTAATAACACTCTGGACTCAGTGGGGACACTACAGCAACCTCTCTCATAAACATGCACTATATTCTAACCTCATCATTAATTTTACCTCCAATCAAACTTCACTGAGCATTATACTGCTGCTGCGATTTCATCTGAGCTGATTTCAGGTGCATTCTGCCGACTACTAACAGACTCGGGGATGTCACTATCCTTTATGTTATTAATCCACTGATACTATAACTATTCTGACAATATCATCAGCAGAACTGTAGAAAAAGACCAGACAGGGAAAAAAAATGTTCAGTGAACTGTGAAAGTAAACAACAACAAAAACAGTTTCCAAAATGTACAATTAATTACATAAATAAAAATGAGGGATTTCTATAAATAGCAGTAACTGATGTTAATTTTCATTAATTAATTAATGCATGTCATTAATTAATGGAAAAAGTAAATACATATTATCAGTGCTTCACTGAAATAATGGTACATAGTTCCAAATGATGTTTCGTATCGTGTCGTTTCGTATCGTAAACGTGTCGTATTTTTAGTTTACAGTACAGTGGACATGTTCTTTTCAAGCCCAGAGCTTCCTCTGTTAGTCTCTGTAACTTCCTGTAATAGCTAGTAATGGTCATAATGTAAATTTTACATTCAATTACCTTGTGTACATTAAAATAATTTACACTGTGGAAATAATATCATTAACCAGCCACAATCTGATCAGTTATCTAACATGAGTCTCTAATAAAAATAAATAAATGAATGAAAATGTAAGAGAGACCAAAAAACAACTGCTGAATGATCAAAGTGTGCCACCTTGTGGTGATGAATGATTTTTAAACATACAAAAAAGAAATGCATGTGTTATATGACTACCACTTTCAGAGGATGTGTACAGGCATCATGTGTATGTGTGAGAAAGAGAGAGAGAATGAAGGAGCCTGGCATGGTATGGGGATGCAGGAATGCCATGCTTGTTTTCCAGATGGCTAATTAAAAAGCAGGCGAGTGTTTAAATGTGTTTGAGATCAGCAGGTCTCCGGATGGAGGGAGGAGGGTGGAGGGGAAGAAGAGGGGAGGCCAGAGAGAGAGAGAGAGAGAGAGAGAGAGAGCGAGAGAGAGCAAGAGAGAACTAAATGGGGCTGTAATTATATTTTCCAGAGCTCAGCAGCACACAAAACTCCTCACGGAAGTGCCAGGATACCTACAAACACACACACACACACACACACACTAACAAGATGATACAAAAACTAAAAGATAAACCCCTCACACAAACAGTCACAAGCATGTATTCCTATCTTTGTAGGGGTATTTCCATACACTTCTGAATTACTACTTCTACCTAAACACAGATCTAAACACAACCTGTAACCTAAAACTCAAGGAAATATTTCAGCGTTTGAATTTAAATTAAAGCTTTCCAGTAGCCCGGGGCCAGCTGGTACCTACAAAGATCTGAATACACACACACACAAGGATGGGGTGGGACTGTGCAGGCTGGTATGAGGGATTTTCCACTGGATCTCACTAATTGGCTCATAAAAGGTCTGACAAGTCATTTAATGTGACTCTCTAAGCCTTTCACTTGCATACACATAGAAAAATGGACTAACTGACTTCATAAACGTCCAAAAATAATGCAAAAATAATATGCAATAATTATGAAAACTTTTAATTTGTCATTTCAGAGTGTACTGAATTTCTAAACCAACATATCATAAACTCTACATGAGGGCTATGAGTGCTATTTCTACACAAAAAGCTCTGCAGCACAGTTAAAAACCTCTCTACAGCTCTAAACTAACAAACGTTACAAGACAAACAGAAAATATATCCCACTTGCCTTTCAGGCTGAAGCCTTTTTTGGACAAGCCTGACCTCTAGTGGCCTCCAAGAATAACACAGTTTAGATTTTCAGTTCTTTTTTCTCTCATTCAAAAAAGAACTGAACACCTCATTCATCTCTCTGGTTCTGCTTCACTTGTTGGTGTATCTGATCACAAGCTCAGTGAAGCTACTGCCATCACCCCAGTTTCTCACCAATCCTCCCGTTCTGACATTTTGTCTCTTTTGAATCACACTGTAGCTGATCTTTTTGAACTCCCCCAAGTCTGACTGCACTTGTCCCAATCATTTTGGACTCATTCAGGCTCCTCTAGTGTTTAACAAAACCTGGAACACGTTCTCAATATACAGCTTCTCTTGTTCTTGACTTCCAATCCTCACCTCCAACAATAAATCAGTGCTATTGTTGGGAGTTTGGGCTCCCCCTACTGTTGGGAGTGTAATTCACTTTTACACCACTGACAAATACAGAGCTGTGATGCTCGGTCATGAAGTTGCACATTTGTTGAAAAGCTGAAGGATACAGACCAAGCAAAGACAAAATCAAGTGAAATAACTATGTTTGAAACGTAATATTACAGGACTTTACACAAATATGACTAATTTCTTGTGACCTCATGAAGAAATATTAACATAAAACATAAAGAGTACAGATGTTGTGTGCCACTTTTGATATCTGGAATAAAAGACAAACTCAGTGTATTTACAGCTATAATTTTACACAGCATGAAATGTAGTGCACAACAGCAGTGTAAGAGTTAAACAACGATGACATCCCAGCAGTCTTGTCAGGTGTTATGTGCTAATAACAAAACTCCATTATAACAACATAAAATTGAAAATATTACATTTTGAAGTAAATATTCACACTCTGAAAGGTTTTTTTTTGCTGTACAGCAGTTCAACTTTGAATAAGCATTGTACATAACTCACAGTTATAGCATACCAAGCTAACAAAACCTGATCATAACATAGAGGAATGCAGGGAGATGCTAACAGAAAATTAACAGCTAACTTAGTAAACAAAATGAGTTTCACAACATGAAACTTGGGCGTCAATACAACCAGACAGCAAACAACACAAGAGCCAGTGTCCAAGTGTGTTAGCTATCTGGCTAGTAAATTTGCTAACATCTTCTCAAGATGTCTAGCTAGCGGCTAAACCACAATCAAAACGTGCAGACTTATTGTCAAAAACTTGCAAGATGACAACTTTGCTAACAGCAAATCATCAAATAAGTGCAAAAAGACAAAACACATAAGTCAGCTAATAAGTTATTATTCCAACAGCATCTGCCTTGTATGCTTTCATGTTTTTTAGCTTTCAATAACAATTAAAAGCCACCCTGAGATTTACTCTTGTATGGCCTCTGCCACTCTCCCTTTTTCTCTCTTCCGACAATGACTTTTTGGGTCTCTTCACAGTCTCGGTCATGATTTCCATGGTGGGATCATATGGGATATGGGATGGGATAACTTCTTATAGCTAGTTGAAGACTCATAATTGGTGGTGGACCTCTCATAAGTGGTCTTATGTCCTCTTCTCAAAAGTTACATAGCATTAAAACAGGTGGTTAACTTGGCAGATGCAATTTAGGTATTCCAACCAATTTCCTTTAATGTTTTATTTGTTGTTTTTGATGGTAAACTGGACAAATTGAATTGGTCTCCAAAATATATTAAATTCTTCAGTTTACCAAGCAAAATGTGCAGGTTTTTATCATAAGTGACACTACCAAATACTTTACAAAATTCAACTCTACTGTTTTGTTTTGTGGTAAGAAAGTCCATTAGTGATCTAAAATAATACAAACTTATATAAAATGCACTTGATATGGCTCCTCCACTACATTTAGCCTAAAACAAAGGCCTATATAAAATGTTATTCAGTCAGTGAATTGGGCAAATTCTGTCAGATTTTGTCAAACCAATTAATGTGCTACATTGCTCACTGATGCTTGAGATAGATGTAGACAGTTTCTCTCATTTCACCTTCAAATTAACTGCTAATCCTAGAGGATCACATACTTTTGTCACTCACAAATATGTCATACTGGATGATTTTCCTCAATAAATAAATGACCAAGTATAATATTTTTGTCTCATTTGTTTAACTGGGTTCTCTTTGTATACTTTTAGGACATCTGATGATGTTTAAATGTTATGCAGAAATATAGAAAATGATGGGTGATGCTAATAACGAAACCCAGTACCAACAGTGTTCAGCAGCCAACTTTTTTGATTGTGTTGAGTCAACTAAATTTGTACAGCCACATTTAGCCAGCTGGGTGAGAGAATGCTGTTATTTGTCATAAATGGCTTTATCCTGCTTTCTCTGCCTTAAGACAGAAAAGAGCCAGATTATCTGATGAGTCCATGTCACTTTTAGATTTAGATTCCACATTTTGTCAATGTGATTGCACACAATGGAATTTAACCTCCACATTTAACCCATCCGTGCAGTGAAACACACACACTAGTGAACACAGTAGGCTGAGAGAACATGTGCCCAAAGCAGTGGGAGGCCCTATCCATGGTGCCCAGGGAGCAGATGAGGGTTAGGTGCTTTGCTCCAGGCAAGGGCACTTCAGTCATGACATGCCTGGAGATCAAATCAGCGACCTTCCAGTCACCAGATCCTTAACCAGCAGACCACGGCGGCCCCCGTCAGTTTTATGTAATAATACAAAAATTCCTGCTTTCATGAAGTTCACTTGGTTCCACTGAGAAGGCAAAATGTTTAATGAACAGAGCTTGTACAGTAGGTTATCAGCTAAGGCAGTTTGTTAATAAGCTGAGATTGAGGTAAGATAACTTTCTAACCTGTATGGGCAACTGGTGCATATTAAAAAAAGGACAACAGTTTATTTTCATATGAGGAGAGATTTGGCGCGTCAGCATGCGTCAGAAAAAAGTACCCGTGGACATGAACCATTAGCAAATGATGTAATAGAACAATAAGTTATTTACATAACATGAAATGTTGCTGCCATGCCACTGTTGTCTCTTGTTTTTATGATGTCATTTGTAACATGTACACTACAGTAACAACAATCTGGCACAAACTCCCCTGATTATGCCCCGGGCATGTTTGTACTTCTCTTTTTCTGATGCACAACTTTGCAAGTGCGCACATGCACAGGAAAATACTGGCAAGATTACCTGAAGCTGGGTCCTGAAAGATAGGAGGAAAGCATGACATCATCCAACATTCCTCTCTACTTAGACAAGCAGTGAGGTAACCAGTCTTCACAAATGTCTGTTCTGCTGTTTCTTTAACAGCTGTGTGCTGCTGAATGATTACATAAAGCTAAGAGAATTTCTGAAGATCAAGATGTAGCCTTTGAATCTGGAGAGTTCAGAGATCAAACATCATGCCAAACCACTGAGGACTAGGACCACAGTACTTGATGACAAAAGAAAAGTCATGAAATCTAGTGAACAAATGAAGAACACTACCCAGAATGTAGACATACATTTCTCAAATCCTTTCATAAAGAGAAGAATACTCCAGCATAATCTCGAGGTTCAATCCACTCATATATCTAAAGAACAGAAAGATTAGGTTTTCTGTAGCATGTATAAGTTCTGTAACAAAGTATTGTGGTAAAGACGTGACCTGTAATTAAGTGAAAGTAAAGACACTGAAGAAGAAAAGAAGAAACTGTTGAGCCAAACCATACAACTCCATCAATGATAGCATGCATGTGTATAGCTGCCTTTGGAAATTATTTACTTGTCTTGAATGATGACAAGTCAAAGGTTCCTTCCAAATGCAGTTTAATGAAGTAGTCACATTCAAACAAATGCCTCGAGTAGATGGGGCTTCACCATATGCACTCCACTGAACTCCACTGATGAAGCAACTGTTGACTTTTAGGGCCAAAATCCAGAATGTTCTTCACTTGGAAAGTCAGTCATCAAAGCTGAATTTTACATGTATTTAATTTATTGAAGACAGAACTGAAGGCAAAAAGAAACCATACTAAAGCACTAGAGGCATGGAAGAACATACAGTACCATATCCAAACTCTTGACATCTTTGGATGATTTGAGAGTAATCGAGAACAAAGCACTGCAACAACTATGCATTTTTTAAGCTGTCCAGTGTCTTTGGCATCATAAAAGATGAGTGATTAGAAGTGTTACTGTTTTCTATTGTAAATGCAAAGTTGAAAAAACATGCTAAAGCTTGTCAGGCACCCAGCTTATTACCACAAGGAGGCAGAGTCGCTTCAGCTTTGAGGAAGCCTCAAGTTTTTTACAGTGCAAAATGCAATTCTGCATTTCATTAGAACTGAATGATAGTCATTGACGTCTTATTGACCCACTTTAATTTCACAGTAAGACTGAAATCAACATGTTTGAAAAAACTATGTTTAACACTGTAGTAATAAAAAATTACTTTATAAAACATTGCATGGGCAAAGACTAGTTCCACTATCATCAGTGCATGTAAGTAAAAATGTACAAATTCACAACTGACACCGACAAATACAGACTGAGTGCAACTTATACTCACACTTGTAAATATTATTTTAAGGCTCCCAAAATTCATATTTGATCTTATAATTAATCCTCTCAGCTTCATATAAACTGAAATGTATACAACACAATTACTACACTGATACTGCCTGAGATACTGGCAGGATGTTATTGATCCACTATGGGATCAGCCATTGTATTTGGTTCCCAGGGGTCAACTTTCTGACCCAAAAGGTTAAATCTGTGACCCCCAAAGAAATCAGTGCAGCTGATGCGCAAAAGGTCAAAAGGTGACAGACATGCAGCGGAGCTGAAAATATACAATGGCCTGAGATCATTTTGTCTTTTTCTATTTTTTTTGTAAGCGACAGCATTACAGACAGCAGGGTCCCATTGTAAAACAAGTCAGGCTAGGTTTACACAATACAGCCAATCACAGCCCTTCATCACCTCTGTGTGACAGCCAGTTGCTATGGAAACAGTAATCCTTCCCCTCTAGATGACGGACAAATATAGTGCTGTATTGTTAATGCACCGAAAGACAGATATTCACAAAATATATGCATATACACGACTGCCACTAACAGGCAGGATATGTCAACATCTACATGCAAACAGACAAAGGAAAAATAAATCAACATGATGACAGAACTGTCACTAAAGTAGCCTAAACATGAGATCTTACTGTATAACAAACTCAAAGGTGAACAAAAGTTCAACAAATGTAACTGATATAAAACCCTTGTCATTTCTCAGTATCATCATTTCAATACTCAGAACTTATAACATAACCCTTCCGGAAAAAAAACAATGGTAAAACTACGATAGTTTAGACACCACCATGATGCAAACACCATTGCTCTGAATAATGGTGAAGGGTATCAAACACAGTGGAACCTCTGTGATCGTTTACCTTGGTTATCATACAATTTGGTTATTGTTGATGTTTTACAGGGAAATTTTGTCCCAGTTATCATTCATCCACCCAGTTTTCATTGGTGTGCCCATGTGACTCACCGCTAATTTAGCAAAAACAAAGTATCCACGCTAGGCTTGGGCAGTATTTTGTTATACCGTGGTATTTAAATATGGTGACGTTATCTAAAAATTATGACGGTATTAATCACGTGAGGTAATGCAGCAAATTTGAAAAAGACGTCTATTAAAACCTGGACTTAAACGTGCTTCACACGTCAGCAAAACACAGCGCCAGTTTCACAGAAACACACACACACTTGATACTTTATTTTAAAACTAAACAACTAATTGTTTATTTCGGTCTCTGGTAAAGTTATTGTTACGTGCGTCAGGGTAGCTAGGCTGCTTCCCCTTTCCCCACATGGTTATCTCCCTTCGAGCTGCGGATTGGCTGTTCCCCTTTTACCTGGCATCCAATGGCTGTGTGCACTTTGGACTAATCTGGGATAGGGCGTGGCTTTGGTTTGGCAGTGCAGCAGAGAGAGTGCGAGGAGGTCAGAGTTGCCAGGTTTGCTGTTTTCACGCTAAATTGGGCTTGTTTGAAAATCCAGTCCAGCTTGCGTTTTTTGGGCTACTTTTAAAAATTACGCGGCCACCAAAAAACAACAAAAAAGTGGGTGTTGCCTAGGATATTACTTCAACACGGCGGGCAAATGTGTATAAGTCAACACTAAGGAAGTTTGAACACAACAATAACGAGAGAGAGAGAGAGAGAGAGAGAGAGAGAGAGAGCAATAACAACACAAGTTTGA
>BRDA01035545.1:0-19708 GCA_036984385.1 Crenuchus spilurus | reverse complement strand
GGGAAGTGGGGGTCAGGAATCGGACCGATTCGATTCTCGGAAAGAGCCCGTCTGACAAAGTGTCAATAACACACCGTTGCAATGGTCAGAAACATCACAGAGTTTGTCTCAGATGAGTCATCACACCGTTTTGTTCTCACAGAGACCATCACCGCACCTCCTCTCTCTCGATTTGTTTGCGGGCAAGTGGACGACCACGAGACATGTGACAGACATTATGGGCTAGTTTAAGCTTCTGAAGGGCGGGTTTTAGACTGACTTTGGGCTGGATATTTTTGTTGGACCTGGCAACCCTGGAGAAGGCAAGAGCAAAACGGAGCACACGGAAAGGACAAACACACACACAGAGCACCAGCAGGTGAACGGGCGTTTGTTTAGCTCTCTCTCCTCCACGCCACTACCAGAGACACTCTTGTTTTGCCACACTACTGAGTAGACTCTGTTTGAGACACTACAAAGACTGGTAACGTTGCCACACAATAACTGTGAAACAGTCTGCCCGAGAAAGGCTCTTAGCTTAGCCAGGCTAAGGACTGGGGGTGAAGGGGGCACTCAGCTGCAGCAGCCGCCGCTGATAATAGCGCATACCGCGGTATTTTCTCAAGCTCATACTACGGTATGAAAAACACTAATACCGCCCAACCCTAATCCACGCATGCTTTTGTCATTCATTCTGGCTTTGTTTCTCATTGTTTCTTTGGCTTTGTTTCTCTTGGTTTTGTTTTCTAAAACATGTCACACTACAGTGATGGCGCGCAGCGCTACCGCCTGAAATTGGGTGCAAAAACAAATAGTGGCCAAGAACCCTGAGAACGGGCATACAAAACAAAGGCAACCAGCTGGACCCCACTGGAACGCTCTAAAACAGAGCGTAAATCTGAAAGAGTGATGTTAAATGTAATTTATCTCTCTCATTAGTCTTTTGTAAGTATTTCTCATTGTGTTCTGTATGTAAAACTATACTTATTCTATATAAAACACATTTTTGTTAATATTTTAGAGTGTCTGGCACAGATTAATTGGATTTACATTATTTCTTATGGTAAATATTGCTTCAACTATCATTTGTTTTGGTTATCATCAGCACTTTAGAATTAATTAATGACAAAAACCAAGGTTCTAGTGTACTACAATGATAATACTACAGTAATACAGCTGGTTTTATCACTGTAATACAACTACTTCTACTGTACCAACATTGGATTTTGCTACTACTGAAATAGATTCAGAAGTAAACACTACTAAAACAATATATGCAGTATAGACATTTCCACACTGTCATTTATATGATAACTCTGGATATATGATGGTGTGTGTAGAAAGTGCATATCATCAGGCATTTTTGTACAGAACTGTCCATATCAAAGTACACTGCAATGTTGTCATAATAAAACATCATGTAACCGTGCTATACTTTGTATGTGTAGCTGACATCCTGCATCACAGTTAGTTTCTGTCTATGTAAGATTTGACAAGAGTTATGTTTTTCACACAAATAACCTCATTATTGAAAAATACAATATTTAACCATCCTCAGCTTCCTGCAGAGACTGACAAAGTGTGAACGCCTGATGTGAACGCTGGTGACATTCAGACATACACTTCCAATACACACAGAAAGCCATTGAGACAGACAGACAGAGAGAGACACTGACACAGACAGAAAGAGAAAGAGATAGAGGTTGAGACAGAGACAGACAGACATATATTGAGAGAGATGTGACAGAGACACAATGAGACAGGCAGAGAGACATTGCGACCGACACTGAGATAGACAGTGAGAGACACTGAGACAGTAAGAGACACTGTGACAGAAAGACACAGACATAGAGACACTGAGACAGAGAGACACAGACAGACATTAAGAGAGAGAGAGACACTGTGACAGAGAAAGACA
The DNA here is from genome assembly GCA_036984385.1 of Crenuchus spilurus. Taxonomy (NCBI): domain Eukaryota; kingdom Metazoa; phylum Chordata; class Actinopteri; order Characiformes; family Crenuchidae; genus Crenuchus; species Crenuchus spilurus. Next base: position 17,811 of record BRDA01035545.1, on the reverse strand, counting down.
CTGAGATAAACAGTGAGAGACACAGACAAACAGAGAGAGACACTGTGACAGAGAGACAGACAGACACTGAGACAGACAGTGAGAGACGCTGACAGAGAGAGACAGAGAGACAATGAGACAGAGACAGACATTAAGACATACATTGAGAATGACAGAATACAGAAACATTGAGACAGAGATTGAGACAATCAGACAGAAAGAGACACACAGATTAATGAAACATACAGAGACATAGAGATAGAGAGAGATAGAGAGACAAACACTGAGACAGACAGAGACATTGAGACAGAGATTGAGACAGACAGACAGACACTGAGACAAAGCGAGACAGACAGACAGACAAAGACAGAGACATTGAGACAGACAGTGATTGAGAAAGAGAGAGAGATAGATGTAATAGAGAGAGAGATATGTGAGACAGAGAGAGAGAGAGAGAGAGAGAGATGTAATAGAGAGATATGTGAGACAGAGAGAGAGAGATGTGTGTGTGTGTGTGAGAGAGAGATGTGAGACAGAGAGGGAGAGATGTGTGTGTGAGAGAGGGAGAGAGAGAGAGAGATGTGTGAGAGAGAGAGAGATGTGTGAGAGAGAGAGAGATGTGAGAGAGAAAGAAAGAGAGAGAGAGATGTGAGAGAGAAAGAGAGAGATGTGTGTGAGAGAAAGAGAGAGAGAGAGAGAGAGATGTGAGAGAGAAAGAAAGAGAAAGAGAGAGAGATGTGAGAGAGAGAGAGAGAGAGAGAAAGAGAAAGAGATGTGTGAGAGAGAAAGAGATATGTGAGAGAGAGAGAGAGAGAGAGAGAGAGAGAAAGAGAATGAGAGATGAGAGAGAGAGAAAGAGACAGAGAGAGAGAGATGTGTGTGAGAGAGAGAGAGATGTGTGTGTGAGAGAAAGAGAGAGAGATGTGAGAGAGAAAGAAAGAGAAAGAGAGAGATGTGTGTGAGAGAGAGAGAGAGAAAGAGAGAGAGATGTGAGAGAGAGAGAGAGAGAGAGAGAGAGATATGTGTGAGAGAGAGAGAGAGAGAGAGAGAGAGATGTGTGTGAGAGAGAGAGAGAGAGATGTGATAGAGAGAGAGAGAGAGATGTGATAGAGAGAGAGAGAGATGATAATCACTGTGCAGGCCTGCAGCGCCGGTGAACACACACAGTCAGGCCGAACCTGGAGCACATTTGTAGGAGAAAGTGTTTCTCAGATCAGCGGAAGCTCCAGTGTTACAGCGCGATGTCTGAAACCTCGCCTCGCCCGACCCGCCTGGCTGGTTAACCGGCCGAAAGGCAAACGCTTTATCCTCCCTCTCCCTCCCCAAACCACAGCACAGCTCCGCTAGCTAGCGCGCCGGCTAAAGGCTGGACAGCAGCGGCGACTCACCGATGTGGTTGTCCTCGATGTGGACGATGAGCTCGGACAGGGACTCGAAGTGCAGCCCGCAGCCGCCAAAGCGACACGCGTTAGAGAAGAAGGAGGCCGCCGCAACGCCCGTCATGGTGGGGGCCGAGTGGACGGGAGCTGGCAGGCAGGAGAGGAGAGGAAAGGGGAGCGGGAGGGGCGAGCACAGCCGGCGGCCCGGAGCAGCTGGAGCAGCGGGAGGAGGCGGGAGGAGGAGGAGGGGAGGGACCGAGCGGCTAGACAGGGCAGGCCGATTACCTGTGTAGCGCAATATTACTGCTGTAACGATATAAACATTACTCACCTGATACGGTTTTAAGTTCCTCGATACACCATAACTCCCCACTTTCATGGTTAAATTATAAGTTCACCTTATTTGACATCTGAGCACAATTTACCCATCTTTTTCACTTTGTTTTCAGAACATTTATCTTATAAAACGAAGATTTTCTATCAACAGTGCAAGAAATATACGGTTATTGTACTTTTGTGAATCAGTCGTGTGTTGATGATACACATCTATCCAGTATCCATTTCTTTATTTTTCAATTCTGTCTTGAAATTGTCTTTAAAAGTATCTTTACAGGGATTGTCACTGAACACTAAAACTGTTTTTTAATTGCATTTTTGATTAAACTTTCCATCAATGTAATGGTAGCCAGTTTACCCACCCATTTGCTAGGACTCTCCCAATCACTTGTAATGTCCTTGACTCTGGTGAAGACTAGCACAGCCTCCTCTGATGCACCTACCCAGAGAGAACATGGCCAATTTTGATCTCTCATTCCCCGGCTGTCACTGACAAGCAGCATGACCAGAATGATCAGCACCTTAGTCTGCTGAGCCACTCGGAGCCCAACAGTAAGAACTTTAATGTTGTAAAAATGACTATTTTTAAAGTTAAAGTGAATTTCTTAATTATTTTTTCCATCAGGTAAAAGAAAATATTGTATATATGCAAATACTTTTAAGGTTACTGGAGATAAAAAATATATTTTACTGAACATTACTTATAAAAATTATGACTATCATGTGGATTGGGCCTACACCATAAATAAGTATTTAAGCCTTTCATAATGTTTACCAAATAATGTATAGTCATTACTGGATCAAACGCCTTAAAAAATGATTGAATAATAAGCCTGAAATACAAATGCTAGGTTGTGTAACATTTTTAATTAGCTCTGAAGATTAACATAAATGCTTTGGAGCATTAAAATAAAAAAACAACATATCAGTCAGAGGGTCTTGTATAGAAAAGGTAACACCCAGGTGATGTTCATGGATCACAATCCAGACAAGGCCTAGACACCTGGCTCAGCCATCCAGTTCAAAGAGGGAAAGACAGCATAAAGTAATATTTACCATTAGCAGGAGATGTGTAGCTACAAGCACTAGTTTACATCTTTTATTGTAATGCATTCTTGTGCTTATTGTGTGTAATTGTGCTATCTTTCTTTCCTTTTAGGTAATAGAAATGGTTTTGTTCTAACAGTATCTAAACTGAAGAGTAGTTTGGACTCCAATCTGTCTGTACTAGCTGAGATAATAATCTTTATGGAAACAAAGAACTGTTGTACATCACTTTGGATAAGAGCGTCTACTAAATGTTGTAAATGTAGCTCATGAACCCCCCTGATGGTGATCTTAGTCATCCCTTTCCCTTTGTTCTTTGAAGAGGAAATAAATAATTTTAAGCAGTATGGCCTAGTCTAAGTCTTCTTTTTTCCTTCACAATAATGGTGTCAGAAGTGGGATAGCACCCCTGCTGGACAAGAAGAAGAGAACTGTAGTAAGTTGGATGGTGGTGTGAACATACTCTGCTCAAAAAATAAAGGGACCACTAAAATAACACATCCTAGATCTCAATAAATAAAATATTCCAGTCGAAAATCTTTATTTATTACATAGTGGAATGCATTAAGAACAAAATAACATAAAAATGGTCAATGTAAATCAAAATTATTACCCCTTGGAGGTCTGGATTTGGAATCATACTCAAAATCTCATACCACCCTCATGGAGTCTGTTTCTGACAGTTTCATCAGAAACATGGATATTAGTGGCCTGCTGGAGTTCATTTTGCAGGGCTCTGGCTCTGCTCCTCCTGTTCCTCCTTGCACAAAGGAGGAGGTAGCGGTCCTGATGCTGGGTTGTTGCCTTCCTACTCACCCCCCCATGTCTCCTGGTGTACTTGCCTGTCTACTGGTATCTGCTCCATGCTCTGGACACTGTGCTGACATACACAGCAAACCTTCTTGCCACAGCTTGAATTGATGTGCCATCCTGGATGAGCTGCACTACCTGAGCAACTTCTGTGAGTTGTAGAAATCGCCTCATGCTACTTCTATGGTGAGAGAACTGACGAAATGCAAAAGTAACCAAAACATCAGCCAGAAAGGATGAGAACAGAGAAAAGGTCTATGGTCACCAGCTGCAGAACCACTCGTGAATAGGGGTTGTCTTGCTAATTGCCTCTCATTTCTACCTGTTGTCTGTTCCATTTGAACAACAGCAGGTAAAATAGATTCACAATCAGTGTTGCTTCCTAACTGGACAGGTTGGTTTCACAGAAGTGTGGTTGACTTGGAGTTACATTGTGTTGTTTAAGTGTTCCCTTTATTTATTTATTTATTTATTTATTTTGAGCAGCGTAGAAGAAATCAGTGAACAGCTAAACTGTTCCCACAGAGGAGGGTTACTGAGGACTGTATATGAAGTAAGAAGTGACAGTGAAGCTGCAGTGGTGGCAACAGCAAAAGTGTAGCTCACCTGTGAGCCCCATGATGTGAGGTGTGGTGGAGTCCCAGAGGTGGCATTGAATGCAGCTGTGGCAGTATGGAGGACCAAATGACAAAAGTATAAATAAATAGATAAATAAATGAATAAATAAATAAATACATAAATAAATACATAAATATAATTTTTTTCATGAAAAAGTGTACATACTAATAATAAATGTTTTTTTAAATTTTATTTATGTATTTCCACGTCTACATTTATTTATGTATGTATTTCTACATGCCTACATTTATTTATTTTTGTATTTCCACTCGTCTGCATTTACTTTTCTTCAAACAATATGTTAATTGAGTGGGCGGTCCTAACCTCATTCTAAAAGCAGGATTGGTCAGTTTGGTGAACCAGACAGAAGCTTTTCTCTTGACTATAACGTTTGTGCATTTGCACTGTGGTAAAATAAACAGTTTGGTCATCCTTACAAACAAGTAAACAAAGACGAAAATCTAGTGCCAGATTTGAAGTGAAAATTCACTTTACAGAGTCACAATTAGTGCTGGGCGATAAAACGAAATTGATTTTTTTCATGATAAGTTTTCCCTCGATGACGATGATAAGCCGGGACAATAGAATTCGATAAGCATTAACGTTCGTTTCCATTTCGCATCTAAGCAGCTTGACAGTGAGTTCTGACGTGTAATACTGTTGCTAGTTACCGCCTCCTCACCAGTGTCGCCAAAATGCACTGTTGTGTTCAAAACAAGCTGTGATTGGCTGGGCGAGAGAGCGCGAGGTCGCTGTGTGCCTCTGTTTGTGTGTGAGAATGAGAAGGAGGGGAGCTCTCTCTCTCTCTGTGTGTGTGTGTGTGTGTGTGTGTGTCTGCCCGAGTCCTAGCATTAGCCTGTTAGCTTGGTTCTCTAGCCTGTTATTTTGGAGTGGCTTCAGCGACAGCAATCATTGTAAGTTTCAACAATAAAGCGGCGACTGTAAACATCTTTCTCGTCCATCCTTTGAACGCATCCAGCATGTCCAGCAATATTATGTTCTGACAATAAACATTTTAATATTTTAAGTAGTAACATTTCATGTATTTAGTCTGCTGATTTTAGAAAGATGTTTAAAACTATGACACAGTGTTAGAAAATTTAATATCGTGATAATCGAGATTGATCAATATAGAACAACTTATCGTGATAAAATTTTTGGCCATAACACCCAGCTCTAGTCACAAGCCTGCAATATATTATGATCCATGTGCTAAGTTATTTTAGAGTTCTGTAGTAGTCCAGATGATATGTCAAAATCATGCTTTTTCGTGCTTTTTCATAAAAGCATAAACCTTGGTACATGTTTACATTTACAGCATTTGGCAGATGCTCTTATGCAGAGTGATGTACAAAAGTGCTTTGTTTCCAGTACAGACAGGTTAGAGTCCAAACTACTCTTCAGTTCAGACACTGTTAGAACTAAACCATCACTAATACCTAGAAAGATACACAATTATTTACAATATAAGAGCATTACAATGCTTTACAATAAGTGTTATACACTAGTGCTTGTTTAAGTGCTCCACAAAGAGATGCTCTTCAGTCTGTGTTTGAAGACTGTGAGGGACGCTGCTGTTTGAACAGTCAGTGGGAGTTTGTTCCACCACTTCGGTGTTAGTACAGAGAAGAGTCTTAATGCTGGTCTCCCATGTGTCTTGAAGGACGGCGGGTCAAGCCAAGCAATACTAGAAGCTCGAAGGGCCTGAGATGCAGCCCAAAAATTGAGCACTGCTATTTTTTGTTTTGTACACTTGGGCAGCACGGTGGCTAAGCGGTTAGCACGTTCGCCTCTCAGCGCTGAGGTCTTGGGTTCGAGTCCCCATCTGAGCGGAGTTTCCATGTTCTCCCCGTGTCCGTGTGGGTTTCCTCCAGGGACTCCGGTTTCCTCCCACAGTCTAAAAACATGGAGGTCAGGTGAATTGGATACTCTAAAAATTACCCTGGTGTGTATGTATGAATGCCCAGATATGGTTGGCACTCTGTCCTGGGTGATCCCCCTAGTGCTCGATGCAGTACTCCAGGTGGACGGTCGCTTCCAGTTGAGAGTATGCTGTGTGCGACTGGCTGCCGTTTCTCACCGAAGTGTGTGTATGAAGTGTGTTGATTGTAAAGTTTATAAACAATTAGTTGTTTAGTTTTAAAATAAAGTATCAAGTGTGTGTGTTTCTGTGAAACTGCCGCTGTGTTTTGCTGACGTGTGAAGCACGTTTAAGTCCAGGTTTTAATAGACGTCTTTTTCAAATTTGCTGCATTACCTCACGTGATTAATACCGTCATAATTTTTAGATACCGTCACCATATTTAAAATGGGTTATTACATTGGTACCATACACATAATAAACTGTTCAGGTGAAAAGATAATGGTCAATTCAGTGATGATGTCGGAAGGATTACAGTGAAATCACTGTCTTTGAGATGGGACAAAAATGTAATTTCAAGCACATTGTTTAATCTAATTTTTCATTTACAATCACTAGGGTCAGAATTGTTATGTTAGTGTCCACAGAGGGGCAGCATTTTTTCAGTTGAAACTTCTTAGTACAGCCTTCCTTCTTGATAATCTGTCACTTTACTGTCACCATAGTAGCATCACTGCACTCTGTTATATATATATATATATATATATATATATATATACCACTTTTCAGTGTTGTCATATTTGGTTCAGGAGATTCAAAATACATCATTCAGTAATGATAGAAATGTGATTTATGTAATGGCTCAGTTTATAAAAAATTTCAGGGCCCCAAACTGTACAAGTCTACCAAGTTTATATCACCATATAAGTTTATATCACTACTAAGAATATATCACCATAAATTTGGCTCACCACACCTAGACCACAGGTAAATCAGTGCTTGAGTAGTTTTTATTGAGTTGTTACATTTTACTCCTTTTCCAAATGAATCATTATTTAACTGAAGTAACAATATTTGTACCTACACTACACTGCCTACACAGCCGATTCTCACTAAGTTATACGGCATGTACTACCAATAACAGAACATTCACCTCATTTATAATGTGGTCCAAACCAGTAAAGTCCAGGTTAAGAGAGTCAGTGAAGTGTAGTATAACGAGTGCTCTGGGCATGTGTGACTGTTTGATCTGTACTGATGCTCCAGGAGACGCAGGAATGTCCCATGCAAGTATGCGAATGTGTACCTGCCACCAACTGTTAATGAACCATGATTACAAAGGCCTTCTAGAAGCACCCTGAGGAGTAAGGCCATTTAGAGATTCATGCTTACACACTTACAGGTTTGGGGTCATACAGATGTCCCATGTGTTCATTTATGCAAGGACCTGTATATAGCAGAAATTTTAAACCCCATGTATAACTGTAGTAACCATAAAGAAATGACTTTATCCTCCACAAGAGCACCACAGAGCAGGTATTGTCAGGTTAGTGTGTGTCGTGGTGGTATGAGAGGCTCAGACAGCAGAGCTGCTGGGGATTTTAAACAGTATGTTAAATCAGTGTCTACTCTATTAGATACATTTTCATTCTTGGTCCACCTTGTAGATGTAAAGTCAGAAACAACAGCTCATCTGTTTTACAGTTTGTTTTGGTCATCATTTAGTCCTTCTTTGGTGGTCAAAGGACGCTGCCCACTGGACACTTTCTGCTTGGAGGACTGTTCTCACTCCAGCAGTGACAATAAAATGTTTAAATACATCAGCACCTCTACTTTGTCTGATCTACTTGTACCAGCACATATGAGTCAACATTTCAGCTTGTTTTTTGTGGCAAAGATGAAAAAGACCTTCCAGACTGTTACCAAAAAAGTGCAGAAATAAAAACAGTATCTGTGATGTTATGGGGGTCCATCAGTGCCCATGACATTGATTATCTGCATATATGTGAGGGTACCATTGATGCATTGAGTGACATATGCTGCCATGAAGGAGACACCAGTGTGGCTTCATAGACAGAGTGTACGTGCTTGACTGCCTACATGTAGTCTAGATCTGCCTCCTGTTGAAAATGTATTGAGCATCATGAAGAGGAGAATCCACAAAAATTCCAATGGCAAAACTACTACACTTAGCATCTTCAATTCCCAAATGATTAAAAATATACTGAAAAGAAAAGGTACTGTAACCCAGTAGTAATCATGCCTTTGTCAGAACATTTTTGAATGTGTTAGACATCACATTCTAAATTTGTTACACAGAGATTTCCCCTGACTCCCAGAATCTTTTCATGATATTATGGACTGTAGATAGTGAATTACATAAATTCTTTGCAATCTTGTGCAGAGTAAAAGTCTTTGAACTGACTGACATTTCTTTCATGAAGTTTGGCACAAAGCAGTGAACCACAACCCATCCACACTTGCAAAGATTAAGCCTTTAGTGGAGCTTCATTTATATTTAATCTTGATGACCTCATCTGTTTCCAGTTAAATCTTCCAGAATAGTGTTGCTTGTATTTTTCAATCTTATTTAGCCTCTGTCCCAACTTTTTAAGTGTGTTACAGACATGAATTTCTAAATGTAATTTAATCATTGACAATACAGTACATATTTTCTTTGTCCTTTTGTCTGTTAAATAAAAGATCAAGTGAATTAACAAATTACAGATGTCAGTTTTATTGCATTTTTCTACAGTGTAACTTTTTTGGAAATGGAGTTTGTAAAATTACACAATACATGCTCTTTAATTTAAAGCTATAATATTTATTCTATAAAATGTATAGCTTGTAATAAATTAATAATAAATTAGTAATTAATTAATATAATTTATAATAAATAATATTAGCATTAAAATACTCTAAAATCTGTATATTAATACAATAAGTATTTTTTTTATTTTACGTATACGCACACACACACACACACACACATATATATATATATATATATATATATATATATATATATATATATATATATATATATATATATATATATATATATATACATTATATAACTTTTGTTATTATTTGTAGTGGACTTGGAGAATTGTGTAAAAGGAAATAAAATGGCATAAAATGTGATACTGAGTGAGTCTTTGGTATGGAAATGATTGCTCAATACCATAAAAGTGTGCCCAGTTTTATTAGGAACAATGACATACCAAAGGAATCAGCTAAACAAGTAACATTCACAGCTCAGAGATATGCCTAACTTTAGTGGACTGAGCTCACAGATACACACACGTGCCTGTCTGATACTTACACAGTCCCAGACACATACAAAAAGAAAGCAGAGTGTGTGACGTACTTTATAACACCATTACATAAAGCTCGAGTAAATGTAACCATCTGCTCCCCCACGGCTCACAGACCTGAGCAGCTGATGCCAGATGTGTGAAGAAGTGACGCCAGTCCAGGCCCATAGATTAAAAAGTAGTGTAGGTCACCTATTGGATTGTCTATATAATCCTCAATAGATTATACAAACTTTCAAGTATAACCCAAGACTACTAGCAGCACCACCTTGACTGTACTTTAACACACACACACACACACCTACAAACAGTCATTCAAAAGTTCAGAACTGACTTCTGTTTACTACACATGAATATCTAAGTGTTGAACATTCAGAAAGGTAATGATGCCATCAATTAAGTGCCAACCTTGGCCCTCACTGAGCATCGTTTAACTGCTACAGCTGAAGGATCTGACACACTTTCTTTATCAGGTGATTTCTATCAACACAGAAGTAGGGATGATATCATTCTTAGCCAATGGGTGTGAGCTCTGGCTTGTAGAAAGTGTTGTAGTGTGTGAATGTGTTTGTGAATGATTCATGCTCCCAAACGTGGGCGGAGACCAAGACTAGGGTTTGATATGACATCATCATGCCTTCCTGTTTTGGGGGGTTGCTGAGGAAACAGCTACTAGCATTGTAGAGTAGACTGACGATGAGTCACCAACTTGTCTTCACCCTCCATGCCCTTGTTTCTCAACTTCTCTCTCTCTCTCTTTCTCTTTACATCTCTGGCCTGACCACAAAAAGGCTGCACTGTTCTGAATCACCAGGGCCATGACATTCACACACTCTCTAATTTCCCATCTATAGTCTGACCCCAGTCAGTGGCTGAGGACACAGTCACAGACACCCTGTAAAGAAAAAAGAAACATAAATTATGTCAAATTCAACTGCTGAATACAGGAAACAATATATGTGCAGGGATGAGAACAATTTCCTATCAAAGGGCCCATATCAAAGAAAACTTACTTTTGATCAAACCTTACCATTCACTCTTCAGTCCATATTTGTAAATTAAGCTGCAAAATTAACCCATTCCAAATTCCCTCTTTTTGTGATGTCACAGAAATGAATGCATTTAGGCATACATTGGAGTTAGTTCTACCTCTTTCACACTTAAGTGTTTCAGGTTGACCTGTATAAAACACAATACAGGGCAACCAATTAGAGCACAGATCATTTACATATATCTTGTCTTAACCTTTTAAAATTTTGCTTAACCATTTGGTAGAGCACATCTGAATCACTATTTCTTATTGAAGAAGGTGTTGAACTTTGCACAATGTGATTGTGTCATCTCTACCAATTGGTAGAGGTATGTTAGGTTAAAAAACATCCACTAGAGGTTACTAGAAATACATTTGCTTGTCTGAATGTAAACCAGCAGATTCACAGCCAAACTACAAGGAATGAACTGGATCAAACGCTGAAAAAACATTTGTGCTGTTGCACCACCACACAGATGAGTGTTGTGTTTAAAAAGTAAACAAAACTAGCGTGTCATTGCATGGTTCTTGTATTTGTAGTTTATGTCCTGATTTTACAATAAAGTGTCAAATTGTATGTTTAAAGTATACATTACAAACAAATGTGGGGTCTTTAAAATAACATTGAGTGTATGACCCAGCCAGAAATAATAATAATAATAATAATAATTCAATTTCTGCTTTCATGGTGAGGATGTTAAAGGGTTAAAAGTAACAAAAACAGCCTATTTTAAGGCATAAAGTGCTGTAAAAAATCACACAAACGTCACAAAAAAATAAAATATAACATATAGGCCCTTTAAATTCAACAAGAATAGTTTTCATTTAGTCACACTATTGTTTAAGTGTTAGCATTAAATAAAGTCTCAAACTGTTTAACACTGTTTCAGCTGTTTTGGCTGCAACCTATCACAGTCAGTATAGACTGCAGCTAGCTACAAAATACCAAACTCTCCCAGCATACACTGCAGTCTCACTTTACATTATTTATTTATGCTCAGTCAGCCTGTGCCCTGTTAGTGGTGTGATCTCTTTCAGTGTGCTGGCCAGTCTGTAGTGGACTTTCACATTACCAAGACCTGCTCACAGTCATCTTAACTGCTCACTGACACAGCGTTTATTGTTTATCCATAGGGGACATTTTCAGGTTCTAGCAGTTGGATTACAGGCCTGTAACATAAGCTCAGTGGCAACAAAACCTAATCAACTCATTTTTGGGACATGAGCTGACATGCTCACGCATTCTGACATGCACACATACAAAAGTGGATTTGTATTCCTATCTCTGAGGGGGCATTTCAATTGATTTCTGTGTGACTATAGACACGATCCTGGTATCTTCATCTACCAACCAGCCATAACATTAAAACCATCTCCTTATATCTACACTCATTACGCATTTGTTCCGCTGAGCACTCAAGTGCTCTTTGTAGTTCTACAATTAAAGACTGTAGTCCATCTGTTTCTCTGTATACTTTGTTAGTCCCTTTTCATCCTGCCATCACAGAGCAGGCATTATTTTGATGGTAGATCATTCTCAGTACTGCAGTGACAGTGATGTAGTGGTGGTCTGTTAGTGTGTGTTGTACTAAGTGGTTATGGAGTTTATACACAATATTAGCTCACTGTCTACAATATTACACACATACCCTGTTGGTCCACCTTGTAGATGTAGAGACAGGAACTCATCTGTTGCTGCTCAGTTTGTTATTTAGTCCTTCATCCTTGGTTACAGGATGATACATCACCCAAATAATTCCTGCTCTGTGTTGATCCTATGGCAGCTGATTATTGAAGGCTGATCAGTGTACATTGATTATTTAATGGCTGATCAGTGTACAGTCCATCATCTTGTGTATTGCATATATGAAAAAGAGCCCCACACAAAGCCGTGGCCTGGTGGTGAGGGATCTGGTCTTGTGAACAGAAGGTCACCGGTTTAATCCCTGGGCAGGTCATAACTAAAGTGCCCTTGAGCAAGGCATCTAACCCCCAACTGCTCCCTGGGCACTGTGGATAGGGCTGCCTTCCACTTCAGGCACATGTTCTCACAGCCTAGTGTGTTCACTAGTGTGTGTTTCACTGGCTTAAATGTGGAGATCAAATTCCATTGTGTGCAAAATCAAACTGGCAAAAGATTGAATCTAATCTAAAACAATCACTTCAACATTAAATGGCCTTCATCTGACTATCCATAACTACACTGTTGAAATATACAAATGAGTTTTGACTAATAACAAGTCCAATTTGACTATTCTAAAGTGACAACTCACAATATCAACATTGACAGTCTTTTTAGTAATGACATCATTTCAATATATCTACAGCTACATTATGACTGGTCAGAATAATCTATAGCAAGAACTGAAATACAAAAAAATGTCCAGTAAAGAATATGTTCAAGATATCCATCACTGTCACTGGAGAAATCAAATCAGAGCTAAAGCTCACTGTTCAAAATAAATAAATAAATAAATATTTATTTATTTACGATGCAGGGACAGGCTTTGTAGAAAGGTCCCCACAACCTGAGTATTTAAACAGGCTTTGGGCCCAACACCATGACAAAAACCTGGTTCACACACACACTTTGCTAGTACTATACTAGCGAGGACATTGCCTTCACTTGTGTAATACTGAATAAAAATAGGTCAGTGCTTCTGCTCTTTTCATTAAAAAAAAGTTTGTAAAGAAAAAGACACATTTCTCGTGAGGACCAGCAAAATGTCCCCACTTTTACAGATCTGACATTCATTACTATCATTATGAGGACTTTAAGTCCTCACCACGGATAGAATACAAAGACACACACACACACACACACACACACAGAGACAGACACACACACACGCACACACACACACACACACACACACGCACACACAAACAAACACACGCCGGACAGTCCCGCGCACCCGCAGGCAGCTGGTGAGGACACGCCCCCTTACAGCGTCTCCCCCTCTTTTCCCCCCGATCTCTCAGTGGCCCAATCACAGAGCGACGTCCTCTAGTTGGGCGTGGCCAAGCCTCCCTCTCCCACCTCCTTCCTCAAAAAAAGAACCGGACTGCAATGATTTAGAAGTTCAGGAATCCCACGTGACGTCACGGCGCGGTGATGTAATGCTGCTGTAAATAGCTCATATCGTAATCGCGCCTCAGTCCAGCGCGCGAGAGCAGCCTCGCTGGTGGCGTTGAGCGCGCGCTTCGGTGAGTTTGACTTTTTTAGTCCGCTTTCGGCTCGAGCGGTGCTGTTTGTGCGGCCGGGCCGTGTGTGTGCGGTGTGTTTGGACGGCTGAGTGAGTGTGTCAGGCTGAGAGGAGTTCGGGGGGACTGTCTGGAGGGCTGACAGCACAGGCTGAGGGCACAGACAGGCTGAAGTTTGGAGTGTGTGTGAGGACAAAGCTGTCACTTCATGGCTTCTCCGAACTGCTGAGGGGACAAATACCAAGGGCAAGTTCAAGTGTGTGTTGTGTTGTGTTTGAACTTGAGACAGACGGTGTGTTTGTGTGTGTGTTAGAACCAGTTCTACTGCAGTCGAATGAACTAAACATGTGCTTATAAGTTCAGCTCAGCTCCCCTTCATGACACTCGTCAGATCTCGGAGGCGCGCGAGTTAACTGAAGTTAACGGGACCGGCGCGCGAACTGTGGGCATGACGTCATGCTGCAGGTTGGCCACTTGCCCCAGTCACGCCGGTAACGTTGGCATTAAAAGCAGCTCCAGACTTCTATCTCTCTCCCTTACCTTAGATGAGCTCAGCGATGACGTCATGCTCGTGCCGGATAGATATGAAAAATAAATGCTGACCGTGAATCGTCAAGTGTAGTGTTGGCCCATCTGAAGTCATGATTAGCACGGCTACAAACATGACAGAGTGAGAGGTTTGTTAAGAATATTCAAAATATCTGCCATTTAATTTTGCACTAGTCATCTGCCGGTCCTTAAAATATCAATAAACTGAAGATATCTTCAACTGGAATCATGACAAACTGGAAAATAGAAGCTCAACAGCCAGCATAAAGACTATGGATGACTAAACTTCAAAATTATTCAAGAAGAGAGAGAGAGAGATGTGTAGTTTGCCACTTCTTTATGCTTTCTATGAAAATTATTTGCTGTATGTACTTGAGGGTCCAGGGTTAGACCCATCATAGACCTATCAAAACTCAATACTTGTTTGCTTGTTCTAAAATCTAGACTACTGAGTCTATTACATTGCATGTCCTTCATTATTAGCATCTGTTTCTGCTTAGAAGAATACATAGAAATAATAGCGTTTCAGGCATATCAAAGTCAAGGTGTGGCCACACCTTATAGTATCAAAAGCATTTCAGTGATACCAACAAATCAAACGAATGAGGTTTGTTGTGTTAAGAATGCTGACACAGGCATTTTACACTCATTAACCCACAGACTGCTCTTCCTCCTTTCAGTACCACATACCTCAGTTGCTTCATAGTGTTTATTTATGAACAATGTTGAGTTACTAAATAATAAGACTTAAGTTTAATAATAAGCCAACAGTTTAAGACTTATAATTATACCCTATCATGAAAGTCTGTCAGCCTGTTGGACAAATATGTCACCTGTCATACAGTATGTGAGGTCTTACAGAAGCCTGGACTGATGTCTGCTGGTTATGGTTAGCTGTTACATCACATAACATACATACTTCAGCTGTGACCCCCACATGCAAAATAAAAACACAGGCAAAGATCACTTACAGTCTGTGGTCCAGAAAAGCCCTCGACAGTTACGGCTGCTCCTGCAACCTCAGTTACCCCTCAGGACTTTCAGACACCCTTAAAGGATCCATTTTCAAGAACTAATATCAAATAATCAATGATTAAGGGACAATGTTAGTCATCAATAGTTAAAAGAAATTTAAGTCTGAGACTTCCAACAGATGTTTAGAGTACGAGGTTGAATTTCATCCTCTACAAATTAGTTCTCTTACCGGATCTCATGATCACTGTGTGTGTGTGTGTGTGTGTGTGTAGGCTTTCAGGTTCCCAGTGATGAATGTTGATCAGGACAGGCCATATGTATGCACTGCTCCCGGATGCACTCAGGTGAGTTGCACCTGGTCACCCATGGATCCCCTTGGTTCCCTCCTGATACACTTGCTGGCCCTTGCTTACTGTTGCCCTAGGCTACAGCTGCATGTATGTATAAAAAAGCAGATAAAACCAGAGGTTTTGTTTAAATGATACCCAGTTTTACACTATACACCCACTAGTATATATATAATCTATATACCCACTAGATTAGATTAGATTAGATTAGATTAGATTCAACTTTGCCAATATGACTGCACACAAGGGAATTTGACCTTTCCAGTTGAACCCATCTGTGCAGTGAAACACACACACTAGTGAACACACTAGGCTGTGAACATGTACTTGAAGCGGTGGGCAGCCCTATTCATGGGCAGCAGTTGGTGGTCTGATGCATTGCTCAAGGGCACTTCCGTCACGACCTGATCAAACCAGCAACCTTCTGATCACAAGACCAGATCCCTCATCACCAGACTGCCCGTGAAATCAAGAAGAATGAGATCTATTACCATTATATTTCATAGTAAAAGCAAGAAGATAAGCATCCCTCACTCAACCTCATTAGTCTCACTGAAACAAAACCTTAAGATGTTCTACAGTCTACGAAAAACTCAACACCCCTTTAGCCTATAGATGTTCATAATAAACACCCAGCAGCCACATTAATACCACTCAAAAATGAAGTAACACTGATTACCTCAAAACAGTGGTTATCACCAACGTCTGAGATTGATGGTAAATGAACGCTCCATTCTTATAGAGTGTTGAGTGCTGAAGTAAAATATGCAAGACCTGAGTCACTTTCACAAGGGACAAATAGTTATGTCCAGATGGCTGGGTCAGTGCATGTCTGAAGCTCCCAAGGGTTGAGAATTGCTCACAGTCAGCAGTGGTGAGTACCTATGAACAGTGGCCTTCAAGATCCCCAGATCTTACTCCAACTGCTCAACTGTGGGATGTGCTGGAACAGCAAGTCCGCTCTGTTCTGGCTCCCACTCAAAACATACATCTGGTGATTGTGCATTGGTGATACCACAGGCACCTTCAGAGGTTTTGTAGAGTCTATGCCACACTGGGTTGTTGCACGGGGTGGACCAACAGCATATGAGCCACATTAGCTAGTTGGTATAAATGTTGTGGCTGATCAGTGTACACTATAGTATCACATTTTCATAGTTAATTGTTGAGTTAATGTTAACTGCCAATGACTATTTTAATTAGTCTCTAAACGAACATTAATAGAAAACTGCATAAATATACTAGAAATGTTAGTTTTGTAGTATTTATATAAAATAAAAGGGATAATAGAACATATGTATGCAGCTTACTGAAATTCTGCAGTTAACTAGTCTTGATCAGGTCAGCTAGTCACAGTACTTTAGACCACATTACTCCAGTCATTAGAACCTGCACCTGCACAAACAATATTCTACTGTATAAACTGGACATAGTTCATAGTTCATGTTCTCACATTCCTTTGCCTTTGATTCTGGTAGCGTTTCCAAAGAGAAGATCACCTGATTATTCACAGACACAAACATGAGATGACCCTCAAGTTTCCTCCAATCAAGTGTGACAACACACTGTCAGGTAAGACTCTTCATATCCAAACACAGTCAAAGGGATAGACACATACTAAGACATCACAGGGTTAGGACATATTCTATTAATTTTCCTACATACATATATATGAATTCTGTACTCTGGTCAGATGAAACATAAATAACACTTTTTGGTAATAATTCAGCTTGTCACGATTGGAGAAAGATTTTTTGCTTTATTCCAAAAACTCCATGCGTACAGTGAAGTATGGTGGTGGGAGCATCATAATATGCTTCTCTGCAAACAATACTGGAGCATTATGCATCATCAAAGGAAACATGAATGGAGTTATGCACCAACCTTAAACATAGCCAAAATGATTGCTTTCTTCTCATCTCCTGACATGTCTACAATTGAATGTATATGGAGGATTTTTAAAAACTGCAAGTCCAACAGTGGGACCTTTGCCACCTTTGTAAAGAAGGAGTCAAAACTAAACCACTGAGAATAGCTTTTTAGCATAAATGTGTCAGAACTGTAATTAATAATGTAATTAAACTTAATGTTATTATATATTAAATTGTGGCTGTCGCCACAAAACTTGTATCTCCAAAATGACTCAAAACATGTCATGTCAATGTTAAAATGCTGAATGTCAAGTAATTTTGGAGCATTTCTATTCCATTCATTTTGAAAATGGCAATTTCCAGACAAAGTTTAATACTTTCAATATATACTCTTAGGGATGTCCCGATCACGTTTTTTCTGTTCCCGATCTGATCCGAGTCAGTAATTTTTTAGTGTCTCCCGATACCGAGTCTCAAACCGATACTTC
>BRDA01035544.1:841-10921 GCA_036984385.1 Crenuchus spilurus | reverse complement strand
AGAACCACATATGAAAGTGACTCAGATCTGATGTGAAAAGATGGGATTTGACGTCCACACAGCCTGAAAACATCAGATCTGAGTCACATTAAGACAAAAGATCAGATTTGAGTCATTTCAGCCTGGTAGTTCTTACACTCACCACTGACATCTGTATTTGTACCATTAAAACCAATAAAACCACTAGATATTAAATCTTATATTCACAGCCTACCAACTGTAGAACACCACTGATAGCTGTATTTATACCATTAAAACCATTAGAGGCAGTGAACTGTAAATTCACTATAATCCACAAGAATTTGCTTTACTACAATCTGTATGCTGGTTATACACATGTTATAAAGCCAAAGTGGCCAAAAACGCCCTTCCCAGTATGGGTAAGGATCCTACTGTTTTGCTAGCCACACACACACACACACACACACACACAGACTTAATTACTACTTCCATGCTGTTCTGTGTTTTACCGTAAGACGGAGACTTAATAAGAGAAAAATAGGCCCGCGATGAGGGGAAACTAATCACAATCTGGCAACAACAAAAGCCCACTAAAGCCCACTAAAGCGGGCTAATTTAAAGACCTGGAGGCAGAGTGGGGGAAACAGCTCTGACCAACACACAGCGCTCCGCACACACATATGTACTTTACGCTTTAATGCTCTCAGAGATTAAACAGTCTTTCATATCCAAACCCAGAGAAACAAGAGCTGCGGAGTCCAGACTGCAGAGTACAAAAGACTTTAGCTTCAGAAAAACACAAACAAATCACTAGTACCATCAAAATACATTCAATTATGAGACCGCAAACAGCCACAGAGGTGCTAAGCTAAAGCTGGAGTTTATTCATTGTTGTGCATTTTATAAAAATAACTGAAAACATCAGTCTACTCTCTGTACAAAACTGCCAAAGTAAACCTCACCGGCTAACGAAAAGACTGGATGAGCAGCAGCCACAGGAAAAGATTATGGAACGACTGACCACATCCGTGATCTCTACCAATTACTGAAACGCTGCCGAGAATACAAGCCGCTGTACGTGTTGACCTTTGTGGATTACAAAAATGCTTTTGACTGAGTTTAACACCATCCTCTAACAAAGCATCCAAGATGACTACATCAGTCTAATCCAAGAGCTTAACTCTGCGTGCTTTACCTACATCACACCCTTCCACAAAGCCCTCCACATCACTGTAGTGTGAGGGGTCAAACAGGGATGTACAACATCCACAAAACTCTTCAACCCGACACTTGAAGTACTTTTCATTAATGGTGAACGACTAAAGCAGAAGTGGGGAAACAATGGAAGTCAAAGCGAAACTGAACCAAACAGACCAAGAACGAGTAAGGACTGAACACCAAAACTCAAGACCAAGTGGATGGAGAACCAACAAATGTGCTCTGAACCAGTCAAGCATCTACATTTACTGAGGCTAAGAAAGCAACGTGGAACATACCAACATTCATGAGCTTTTCCATCTACAAAGAGCATCACAAAAGAGTTACTTCACCATCAGCGAAGTCACTACCACCCTCAAAGTCATGTGAAGGGACAGAATCTCAAACAAATGTTGAGATAAAGGGCAAATCTTAGGCAGCAAAGAGCAAGCATGGGAGACCACATTTTCAATTCAGTTATTTAATATTAAACATTTCTTATAATTTTTTTATTTCTAAGTTTTTGCCTATTTTTATCCCTATTTTTATATTGCCTATTATTACATTTTTCCCAATGTAGTAGTGACCAATTAGCTCTGTTAGTCCCCTCTGTTAGGACTCTCCCCATCACTTTTCCACTGTCCCTGACTCTAGGAGGGTGAAGTCAAGCACAAGCCTCCTCCGTTGTGTGTGATGCTGCCACCACCTCTTTTCTAATTACAGCTGATACAACGTCACTGGAGAGCCTAACGCACTCGGAGGAAATCACAGGGTTCCCAGCTCTGAATGGACCAATCAGAAAACACCTGAGCCAGCAGACATTGCAATGTGTGCGTGATAGAGAGACAGTGCGCCATCTACCTGCCCAGAGAGAGCACTGCCAATTTTGGCTCTCTTGGACCCCGGCTGTTGATGACAAACAGTATGACCGGGATTCAAACTAGCGATCCTCTGGTCATAGTGTCAGCATATTAGCCTGCTGAGCCACTCAGAGCCCCAATATTAAACATTTCTTTCAGGGCTCCTTGATTGTAAAGTGCTGATATACCTGGTTACATCAGGCAGTGAAAAAGTGTTATTGGCAAATAAGGAGTCCCCCTGGGAAAGAAAGTCAGTAGTCCAACAAAGTTGAGGAGATCTAGCAGCAAATGTCAGTCCAGAGTTGTGCTAAAGATCAATGGAGTGTGGGGTGGTCTGACCTCGAAGGTAAGTCCAGAGTGGGGTGGTCTAGTACAGTAGTAAGGGTCAGTCTAGTGTATACTGCAAAAGCCAGCCCTTGACAAGGTGGTCCAGGGGCAAAGGTCAGTCAGGGGTGATCCAGCAGTGAAAGTCTGGACGGGGCTTTTCTAGAATTTAATTGCACTTTCCTTGTACTTTGTTAAAAAACATTGGGGGCTTGCAGTAAAGATTAGTCAGCAGTGGGGTGGTCTGGCAGTGAACAGTCCAGATTAGGGTGGTTTGGTGACAAAGGTAAGTCCAGAGTTGGAAGGTCCTCTGTGGGTTAGGAAGGTCCAGTGGAGCAAAGGTCAGTCAAGTGTGGAGTGATCAAGCACTGATATTGATGAGCAGTTGGGGTGGTCCAGCATAAAAGGTCAGTCCTGAGTGAGGTGGTCCAGTAGGAAAGTTTGGTCTGGTGTAGGGAGGTCAAGTGCCAAAGGTCAGTCTGGTGTAAAAAGTCAACCAGGGTTTGGGTGGCCTGACAGCGAAGGTCAGTCCAGGTTGGGCTGGTGCAGAGGTGATGTCTGTCCAGAGGACGCTGGCATAATGTACATAGTTGGGAAAACTTTACTTTCACTTTCAAAAAACATTTGGGGCTGGTGTTGAAACTGATGCAGTACTGTTTGCTTATTCTCACCTCTGGACTGGTGGGTTGGGTTGCCAAATACCACAACACATATCCCTCACAGAACCAAGAGAAATTTCATTTGTATTATGATGAAATATTGAGAAATTTGAAAGTACCAATCAAAAATAGAGAAAGGGTTAAAAATAGGGAGGCTTGTAAAAATATGAGGAGACGAGGCACTTGTGCTGTGCTATTTTCTTAATATTAGATTATATAATTGATGTTATTGATTTTTAGAGCTGTTGTTTGTATAAACTGACTGTTATTTGGTGGTATAATTATAATAAAGAGGGTTAATGAACAGTCATAAGCTGATGCAGCACATATAGCGAGCGAGAGAGAGAGAGAGAGAGAGAGAGAGAGAGAGAGAGAGAGAGAGAGAGAGAGAGATATTCCCTGCATGTTTAATAACACAGGCGCTAAGGTAGCTCGTTCTTCGTCTCGTTAATGAGAAGTGTCAGGTCAGTGTAATATAAACTAATGGACCCTGTTGGCTTTGGCTGGGGCTGATGGAGAGTAACATGGAGCCGCGAGTCCATCAGCATCACTTCACCTCAGCAGCAGCCTAATGGGACACGACGTGCTGCAGGAACACCTGACGGGCTCTCAGGACCCTGACATGGACCCCCGGAGATAATAAAGTGGCTGGTTAACAACTGTCCACGGCTTCAGTTTTAGACTGAAACCTTTACTCCGTCATTGTTCCTTATACTGTATTCAGTGACATGACCATATAAGGGCGCCTGTTAATATCTATGGGAAAAAAAGTGATAAAAAGACTAAAGGGGTGGAGCTACAGGTAAGTGTTTTTAGCTTTATCACTGCCATTTCCTTAAATATCCAAAATTAAGCTAACATAAATATATAAATTCAGACTGCTAACAAAGCACAACAGACACAAGTCTTACAGATAATAAGATAAATAAATACACAAATAAACAAATGAATAATAATAAGAATGATTACATGATCATGTGATGAAAAATAAGACTTAAGACTCTATCCCATAGTCATTTTAATACCATCCAGATGCAGGGGACATGATCCAGTCCCAGTAGAACTAGATCTTCAATAGACCTGCCATTAAAGGAAATGACTATGTTCAACAATGTCAACAGTGAGCTCCAGACTCCAGCAACATTACAAATCATAGAAACCATTAAATGTGTATGTTAGTCTTAAAGGTGTATAATGGTGTCTAGTGCTTTTCTGATGATGGTTCTTCATTAATGGTTTAATGGGTAACTTGTGACAGATTCTAGACATGATTTTCCAATAGAGTCTAAAGGTATTCTAGGAAACAAGTGGCCTCTAGTGGTAATCATTAAGCAACAGTTCTTAATGTATCAGCAGGCTAGTTAGAGTACAGAATGGTTTACGTCAATGGTGTTCTCTCATTGGTGGTTGCTAGGAGCCTGCTAGGAGTGGTCAGTCATGCTCTGAGAATTTTTTCAAAAAATTCAAACAGAGACAGACCCTGGTGTCTTTAGTGGAAAATGGACCACTGCAGTGTCCCACTGTAAGTTCTATGTCTACCAATCTTGACTCTCAAAAAAATATATTTATAAGCATGATTTGACAGGGACAGCAACAGCAGTACAATTAAACCAATATGAAAATGAAACATCTGGTAGAAATACATCAGAAATCCATCCAGTGGTGACATCTGAATGTGGTCTGGGGAAGTAGGCATGCTAACTTTACAGGAGAAGGACCAACACATATCTTACTTTTAATGTAAGTCAAATAAAATTTTCATACAATGTACAGCCTAGTTGGTATTTGCAGAATGTGTGAAAAAGTAAAAAAAAAAAAAAAATGGACATAAAAGGATTTGACAGATGTCAGCTATGTTTAGCTTCTACACAAAATGACATATTTCAACAGAAAGAACACATTACACCAATTCTACCATCTTTACACTGTTAGGCTCTTTTAGGATTGATTTTAAAGTACTGCTACTGTTTTTTAAAGCTCTAAATGGATCAGCACCATCATACGTTACAGACTGTCTATCTCTGTATGTTCCAGACCATTCCTTAAGATCTAGTGCTGCAAGTCTGCTTAAGGTACTAAAGGTTAATAAGTATAGAAGTGAGGAAGCAGCTTTTAGTTTGTATGCACAAATTAAAAACAGTTTAACAACAAAAATTAGACTTAGCATCAGTACAAGATTTTAAAATGCAGCTGAAGACATACTTATCTTTGATTTTATTTACAAATTATACTTATTCAAATACTTCGTATTATATAGCTATACTGACTTTTATTCTGTAATGAATTTTTAAAGTTTGATTTTATTTGATGTAGTTTATTCATTTATTTTTAATTACCAATTATACCAATTATATTTTAATGTTTATTTTTAATCATGTTTTTATTATTGTATGTACTGATTTTTGTTCTGTAATTTAATTTTATAGTTTTATTTTAGAAACTTAGTATTTTATGTTTTAACCACTTTCTTTCTGTTAAAGCCATGTTTCGAAGCACTTTAAGCTGCATTTATCTATGAAAGATAATTATCATCATTATTATTATTTCAAGTCTGTTGTTTTAATGTTGATACTTTAATTTGAGATTCTGGATGAGCAATAAGTCATACTGATTAACATGGAAATAGAAAAAATGCTTGAAATATCTTTGGTTTTTTGATTAAATTATTAAGACTACATTAGCCTATTAGCTCCAGACACCGTGTACAGAGTTACAGGAGGAATCAGACTGTTTAACTCACCGGGGGTTTTATGTCTGGACTTGATGACTCGTTCACACTTCCTCCTCGCGTTGACCAGCAGGTAAATCTGCTCTTTTTTAGTAAGAACATCATCAGCCTCGATCTGTAGAGAACAGGAATACAGTTGATTATTTTTCCGTTAAAGTCATGTTGTTCTGAAGGAACGTTGTTCTGTCTGAGGTCCAGAACAGAAATTGGAGTTTGTTTGTTTTTAAAGAAAAATCATTAAAAACACTGAACAGAAACATACAAGTCACAGAATATCGATCTGTTGTCCTTCAAATGAAAGAATCTAGGTTTGATGGAACATCCATGGCTACACTACACACATTTCCCTGGTTACACTACATCCATTTCCATGGTTACACTACATCCATTTCCATGGCTACACTGCATCCATTTCCATGGCTACACTACATCCATTTCCATGGTTACACTACATCCATTTCCATATTTACACTACACATCTCCATGGTTACACAACACACATTTCCATGGTTACATTATATCCATTTCTATGACTACATTATACACATTTCCATTGTTACATTACACTAATTTTATGGTTGCATTACATTTATTCCCATGATTACATCCCACTTATTTCCATGGTTACATTAAAACCATTTCTATGGTTACACTACATCCATTATCATGTTTACACTACACCCTTGATCAGTTAGCTTACACCCATTTCCATGGTTACACCAGCGTTTGTAAGGGTATTTTTTCACTGCAGATTAATGCATCAGATCCACATGGTCTGCATGTTTACAACCACAAACGCTGTTATGGTGAGAGGTTCTGTATTGTCATGTTTGGGTGAGCTGGTTCCTTGCCGTGAACAGTTTAGTGTTGGGGGTTTACTGTGTTGCTGTGTGGCACAAGTCTTTATGAGGAAGGCCCTGTGATTACCATAGTTGGTTTCCTGCAGTTTTGGGTGGATTATTGCTGTACAGGTTGTTCTAGCTGCAAGGGGTTACCCTTGCGGTGATGACAGTAATGAACTCAACATTACAGTGTTGCAGTAAAAATATTATCAATACATCTCTTCGTTACACCTCACTTGTTTTCATAGTTACAGTACTCCAATCTCAATGCTTTCACAACAACAGCTTTCATAGTTGTGTTACATTCATCTCAGTGCTTTTGCATCATCAAATCCTTTGTCTTGTTATAGACATCACGGCATAAATCAAAGTCACGTTGATCATCACCATCAACCTTTGTCCAATGTTGTGTCTCTAAACTTTGTCTGTTTTAGTTTGATGTTGATAGACCAAGTAGAAACAGAGGTATGGTCATTTACATTTGATATATAAATCATATTTACACATATGTATAGTAGTGAGGCAGGAGGGGTGAGATGCCTGCCAAGGAAGCCACACAATGCAGCAAAACAAAGACAAACAAAAACAGCTGCTTTTTGTTATAATTGAATATCAGCTTTATATTTACCATCATAAGGTCACTTTTACAACCTGTGTAGGTATTTTACATCTTAAAAATGCTTCATTCAGCAGGAGTGTGATGTTTTAAGTCTGATTTGATGTTTTGTGGTCCAGTATATGACAGAGGCAAAGTTAAAGTTGTGTAGACTAGATCAGCAGATAACTGAACTGAAGTGTACTGGAGGACTGAATCAGTGTCACTGTGATGTTCCTATATAAACAGGCTCTTAGTAGCTCAGGCACGTACACTTAAAGAGTTGCAAGTGGTAGTAACACAGCAGGCCATCCACATCGTTCATCAATAACCTCCAGCTCCACAATGAGAACCAGTCTTTAATGCAGCTCCATCCACAAACATCCACCTCAACCTCCACCTCTTCAATTCAATGTTTTGTTTGAAGTCATCCTGCAGAAGTTGTATGATATCAGGAGAGACTTGAGGGTAAAAACTGGCTAATCGGCACTTTAAAACATTATTGATTTTACATGGAGACGTCCATCCCAGCCGGAGCTTTTGTACTCACACTTCAGCAGGCTGGAAGGCTTTCACCACTAATCCATCACAGTGCTCACACCCCTATAAGCCTTTCACAGCTTCTTCCAGCAGAAGCTCCCTTAATGGTCCATCATGGTCTTTAAAGTCCAGTAAAAAGTTTCTACATTGACTTTTCCTGGAGAGATTAGTATCTGTTAAGCACGTTCTTAGTGGTTAGCACGTTCGCCTCTCAGCACTGAGGTCTTGGGTTTGAGTCCGCATCTGAGCGGAGTTTCCATGTTCTCCCCGTGTCCGCGTGGGTTTCCTCCGGGGTCTCCGGTTTCCTCCCACAGTCCAAAAAACATGGAGATCAGGTGAATTGGCTACTCTAAAAATTACCCTGGTGTGTATGAATGTGTATGTCTGTGTATGTATCTATGTATGTATGTTTGCCCAGATATGGTTGGCACTCTGTCCTGGGTGATCCCCCTAGTGCTCGATGCAGTCCTCCAGGTGGACGGTCGCTTCCGGTTGAGAGTACGCTGTGCGCGATTAGGCTGCCGCTTCTCACCGGTGTTTGTGGTTGAGTGTGTGTAAATGGAGTGTGTTGATTGTAAAGCGTCCTTGGGTATCTAGAAAGGCGCTATATAAGTGTAACGTTCCTTCCTTCCTCCTTAAGCAGTAAAATAAATGTAAAAGTGGAGAGATGACAGGGTGAGTGGAATCAATACATTCACTACAACACAGTCTGATATAGTTTTACACCTAAAGCGTACCTAAGACCGAACCTTGAGGAACACCACCATAGCAATCATTTAAACTTCCACAGCATTGATATTAAACTGATTTTTACTACTACTCATAAATGTCCTGTTATAAAGAAATAACACACAACTGTCAGCTAATCAGAGAACAATATACCTGCTCTATGGGGTATATTGTAATAAAGGTAATGTAAAGCAATAGGCAGTATCTGCCCTGCAAGTTTTATGGAGTCCATTTAGATTTTTTATATTTAGTGGAATTTCATAATAATAATAATAATAATAACAATAATAATAATAATAATATAAAATCAACATCATTATTGTTGTTGATGTTGTTGTGCAGTATGGTGCAACATATGGACTATTTTTACATTGTTCACATGCTGTGACTGATTGTACCGATTCCTAATGGCATATTATTATTGCTGTACAATAATAATAATAATAATAATAATAATAATAATAATAATAATTATTATTATTATTATTATTATTATTATTATTATTATTATTATTATTATTATTATTTTAGTTACAGTACACAGTTAAAAAAATCTCTTATAACAAACTCCTAAAAATGAGCTGTAATACTTACATAACTGACAATATTTACAGTATGTAATATTATGCAGTGATGTTGGGGCTATAAAGTGACAGTTTTGTCCTAATAACAGCATATTTCATCACACGTCTCATAACAGTGATTTGGTGTGTTTTGACACTAATGCTGAATAAATCAGGAAAGAATTAAAGTCTGTACATTGTTTGTCTACAGTAATGTCTCTGCTCATATAAGCACAATGAGATCCACAGGTGACACCAGTGACTATTGTAATCACTGGGTTTTATTACAGCCAACTGACACATTCACATACATATATTTATTTATTTATGTTTAAAGGGCCGACATTAGATTTTTTCCCCTGAAATTGTTATAAATAACAACACTTTAACATATCTCCACTCATACAGTCTACATCAGTTTAGCTCCACTTATTCAGTCTACAGCAGTTTAGCTCCAACAATCAGTCTACAGCAGTTTAACTACACTTATTCAGTCTACATCAGTTTAGCTCCACTCATTCAGTCTACGACAGTTTAGCTCCACTTATTCAGTCTACGACAGTTTAGCTCCACTCATTCAGTCTACAACAGTTTAGCGCCACTCATTCAGTCTAAAGCAGTTTAGCTCCACTCATTCAGTCTACATAAGTTTAGCTCCACTCATTCAGTCTACATAAGTTTAGCTCCACTCATTCAGTCTACAACAGTTTAACTCCACTCATTCAGTCTAAAGCAGTTTAGCTCCACTCATTCAGTCTACAGCAGTTTAGCTCCACTCATTCAGTCTGCAACAGTTTAGCTCCACTCATTCAGTCTACAGCAGTTTAGCTCCACTCAATCAGTCTACAGCAGTTTAGCCCCACTGATTCAGTCTACAGCAGTTTAGCTCCACTCATTCAGTCTACAGCAGTTTAGCTCCACTCATTCAGCCTACAGCAGTTTAGCTCCACACATTCAGTCTACAGCAGTTTAGCTCCACTCATTCAGTCTACAGCAGTTTAGCTCCACTCATTCAGTCTACAGCAACTTACTCACCTCGATTTGACGACATCTGACTTACTCACCTCGATTTGACGACATCT
>BRDA01035540.1:9009-33342 GCA_036984385.1 Crenuchus spilurus | reverse complement strand
AGATGATTTTAAATACTAGACAGAGATTTGAATACTTGATGACATTTTCCCAACTTAAAAGCTTATGTTTTTGTAGAATGGCACAATAATGATATGTTGATGGTTTTTTATCCAAAATTTTGATAGTCTGTTTGTAAAGTGACTCTAAAGGTTTTAATGTTGTTTTGTTTGCCTGCGACCAGGCTGTAAGACAGTAGGTGATGTGAGACAGAACCATACTGTACATTAACATTTTAGCTGCCTGAAATGATAAGTGTGATCTTATGTAACGGAAATTTGCAATATTGAATTTGACTCGCTTGCAAACCGTTTTTATCTGTGATTTAAAAGTTAATTTGGATTCTATTAAAATACCTAGATATTTGAATTCTGACACAACTTTTATTTTTTCACCTGTCACATAAATATCTGCTTTATTATTTGCAATGTTTGATTTAGAAAAGAACATTGAAACTGTTTTATTTACATTAAGTTTTAAGCAAGATTGATTTAGCCATTCAGAAACATGGGCCATAGACTGTGTAAGTTTTTCAGCTACTTGTATTATATTTTTACCATGCGTGTAAATGACAGTATCATCTGCATACATCTGAATGTAGACATTGGGGCAAACTGAAGGTAAGTCATTTATATAAAGTGAAAATAACAGAGGCCCCAAAATAGAACCTTGAAGTACCCCTGTTGACAGAGCAAAGGGTGGTGAGTGATAATCACTGATCCTGACTGACTGTGAACGATTAGAAAGATATGATTCTATCCATTTTATTGCATGTGATGAGAAATTACATTTTCTTAGTTTGGTAAGCAATATTTTATGGTTTACAGTGTCAAAAGCTTTTTTTAGATCGAGAAACACAGCACCAACCATGCCAACTTTATCCAGTAAATATTTGATATTTTCTATGAAAAAATTTCTAGGAAAATGTAGTGGTATTCAAATGTGTTATTATTTGTTGGGAAATAAGCTTTTCAGCAACTTTTGACACAGTAGGTAAGATACTGATTGGTCTGTAATTGTCCACTGACAATGGATCACCATTTTTGAATACTGGAACAACAGCAGCTGATTTCCACACACTTGGAAATACCGCCTCAATAATGGAGAGATTGAAAATTTTGGTCACTGGTGTTAATAATGTTGAACTGATTTCTTTCAGCATGCACATATCCATGCCAAATATGTCTCTAGTTCTAGAAGCTTTTAGTGTTCTTATTGTCTGTAAGACTTTGGATTCTGTTACCGTGTCTAGGTTGAAAATCGGCTCTGACTTATTTATCGGACAAACATTCAGGTTGTTAGGTGGGAAGCTTTGGGCAATAGTGGATATGGATTCAATAAAAAAAGTATATCTTTTGAATGTGGATTGGAGAGAGGGATGTATATTGTCTGGCTAAAATACATTTCCAACCACCTCCCGAATTGGTTTGAACTGTTTCAAATGCATCTTAGGTGAATTTACACCTGTGCTTTTACTTGTGAATTCTAGTGTTAATCTCTATCTGCATAAAATCCTCATCACAATTAAATGACCAGGGTAAATGTGGTCAACTCAAGGCCAAAAGAAATACGACTTTTTTCTACAGTGGTTGCTGGATAAACATGGTTAATGTCAAAATGTTCTGCACATCTGAATAGAGACCTGCAGGGCAATACATATTTATTTTTATTTTTACTTTCATGAATTTGTTTAACTTTATTCTAAATTCTTCCTGCTGTTTTTATAGGTTTAAATGGGAAATAAAAATACCAGATGTCATATAAGACTTTACTATATGCTTATTCTCTTTTTTTAAATTAAACTATCTTAGTAAGCTTACTACCTGAGAGCCTTCTGCTATATTGACCTTTAAAGCATTTTAATCTTTTCATAACACTGTTGCTTATTGTTTCAGTTTATTACATTCTATACATCAGACTGATTTAGAAACTGACTGAGATTTTTTTTAGAAACAGCAGCAGCTTATAATGTCAGATGGAAAGGCAGTATGAAAATGTGTTGTTCTGACTACGTCCTATTTTTACCATCATTTGGGCCATAAATATGTAGGAACATTCTCAATTCCTTAGTGTGAGTCAACATTTTCAAAGTTCATTTACATCCCTTTATCGCTCTTTTGCTTTTAAATAATCAATCGGCTCTGCTCCATTTTCATATCTGGAGCTCAGATGTGCTTGGCAGGAGCTGCAATCCCTTTCAGAGCGATTCCATCTGAGGGACGTTTAATATCAAAGGCAGCTTGTCCTTATGCAAGTCTCATATTAACAAATTGAAGTCACTCCGCATCTTATTTCCACTGTGTGTGTGTTTCAGTGAGACAGAGATCTGATACTGCTCTCACCAACAGATCATTTTATCATTTAAATTAAAATCTCTTTTAATTATACAAATGTGCTCTGGGTTATCGCGCATAAAGAAAGACAGAAGGAAAGCCAAATAATCCAGAAGAGTATGTGTTTGCCCAATGTCTAAAACCTAAATAATTCTCAGCACTGCAGTGACACTGATGTGATGGTGTTGTGTTGGTATGTGTTACGCAGGTATGAGTGGATCAGTTACAGCAGAGCTGAAGGAGTTTTTAAAACACTCCAGTTTCACTGCTGAACTGAGAATAGTCCACCAATCAAATATATTCAGCCAGCAGCATCATGTGGCTACTCATGAAGGACTAGAGGACACACACAAATTGAAGCAACAGATGTGCTACTGTCTCTGATTTTACATCTGCAAGGTGGACCAAAAACATAGGTCTAATTGAGAAAACACAGTATTTAAACACTACAGGAGCTCTACTGTGTCTGATACACTCACACCAGTGACTCAGTTTCTCTGGGATTTTCATACACAATCATATTACAAACCTTTAGATAATTAATAAATTAACAAGATAATCCACCAGGTGTTTTTTTTTTTTTAGTGTTGTGTGTCTTTACTGGTATGTGGTAGCCCCAACAACGCTTTTTGTTGTCCTCAAATTCAAGGTGGTCATATATTTTACAAAGAAATTAAAATAAAATAAAAGGTAAAATTTTCAGTTTCAACATTTAATATTTTCCTTTGTACTATATACTGTATATATAACTGTTGCATCACTGAGTCCCAACTTTTCATAACAGGTTTGTGAAAACTCAACTTCAATTCAGTTGTTTTTCTCTTAGTGATCAGTAGTGAAGAGTAGTGTCATGATATCTTCATTTGCAGGTTGTTCAAAATATTGTGCTGGTACTGAATCATGAACTTACTATAATGAATCAAATTGAATCATAGGCTGAGAGTATTGTTCCACAATTTTTTAGCAGTTCTGTCTAAAGACTTGTAGTGGAATAGCATGCTGTGCTTGCCCTGACTAAGAGATGAACTCCAATATCTGTTGTTTGTTCCCTATTTTGATATATATTTGTAGTGTCATTTTGCTTTCTTGCAGGGTTTTCTCAGACATGGTATCAGCTCAATTGGCCAACCTGGGGGGTGAAGCTATAAATAAGGCCCATTCTGACAGGGGTTAACTGGAGTGGTCATCCCATTAGACAGAGAAAATGGCACATGTAAATCTGACATTTTAACATTTGATTCACTCCGATATAGCAAACTGTTCCTTCGGTTCAGTAATCCACCATCTAACACATGCTGAGGAAGTTCAAATGCCATGTTTTTGTGATATAAAATATCAGATCAATATGAATAATTTAAGAATTGTTTCAATCTTTAATGTGACCTGTAGTCATTTTTTAGAGGAAGAAACATAAAAATAATAAACTAAAATTATTTGGCATAAATATGGACACCCTTCTTGTAATTGGGGGTGTGGCTGTGCTCAGACTTATTTAATCACATACAAAAAAAAAAAAAAAGTTATTACACAAGTGCCGTCATTTAAAGTCATTCTGATTAACCCCATGTTCAGCATGTTCATAATGTTCAGCTGGTAAGATTTTGTCTTGATATTTGATATTTGGCAACAAAGCCAAAGAGCTTATAAAGCATTAAGGTGATCTCATTCTTGAAACACATTAGATATGCCATGGAACACAGTGAAGATGCTCATCAAAAAGTGGATAAATTATGGCACAACAGTGACATCACCAACAATGGGACTTCCCTGCAAAACTGATGAAAAGACTAAAGAAAACTGGTCCAGGAGGCTAAAAGGCTACAACAACATTAAAGGTCGGGCAGGAATTTCTGGCAAGTACAAACTCATACATTCTTCCAATGTCTGGGCTGTGGGGTGGGGTGTCAAAAAAGAACCATTTTATTATAAAGAAGAATATCAAAGCTCAGCTATTTTGCCAAAATCCTGTGGAAAACATGTTACAGTCTGATGAGACCAAAGTTGAACGTTTTGTCCTTAATTCCAAAATGTATGTTTAGTGCAAATCCAACACTTCACGTCACAAAAAGAAGAGGAGACCCACAGTGAAGCATGGTGGAGGTAGCATTATGCTTTGGGGGTGTTTTAGTGCAGCTGGAACTGGAGTCAAGTTGGAGGGAATAATGAACAGTTCCAATTATCAGTCAATTTTGACACAAAATCTTTAGGGCTCTGATAAAAAACAAAAATGAAGAGGAATTTCACATTTTAACAACCAAAACAGACGTCCACACTGACAAAAGAATGGATTCAGCAGAAGAAGATCAAAGTTTTGGAGCCAGAGGTTAAATCTGAATACAACTGAAAATATGTGGGTTGAGCTGAAGAGGGCTGTACACAGGAGATGCCCTCACAGTCTGACAGATTTGGAGCTTTTGAAAAGAAGAGAGAACAAAGACTGCCAAGTCAAGATGTGCAATGCTGATAGATTCCTACTCTAAACCTTTGAATGCTGTCATACATTCAAAGAGCACTTCAAAAAAGTTTGAATTTAAGGGTGTCCATATTAATGCAGCCACATTATTTTATTTATTTTTTTCTCCACCCTAAGATATTTCAGTCTATTTTCAGTGTAATTGTACAGATTGTGTCACATTAAAGGTGGAAAAAGTTCTGAAATTATTCATCTTGGTCTGATTTTTTTAATCACAAAAACCTGGCATTTTTACAGGGGTGCCCAAACATTTGCATGTCACTATACATGGGGTAATTAGGGCAGGAAGAGGTGCAACAAATGAGACACAGGTGGACATGATAACAAGTTGTGTGACTAGTAGTGTTGTAGTACTTGAGATCGGTCCTGGTCTCGAGACCGCATTTTCAAGGTCTTGGACTCGTCTCGGACTCGAGCGCATTTTTACTCGGTCTTGTCACTATCTTGGCTTCATGTTTACTCGGCTTTGTCTCGGTCTCGGGACCATCTTTCTTGGTCTCGCCTCTGCACAACATTGTTGGAGCCCTGTATGAGTGACTTTAGATACAACCAATGAATTAAGAGTATTAAGTATTAAGAGTATTTTTAATCACTGACTGCCCCCCCCCACACACACACACAAGCAACACTATTAGTTACACCGGTCTTGACACAACACCAGCTGCCAGTACAGGCTAGGCCGTCTTCTGCGCCGACATGTGTGCTACTTCATCGGTGATAAAGTTTGGATCAGTAATTTAGTAATTGAGGACCTGATAATAGGCTGTAGTCTGCCCCTGTCAGTTGTGGAAAATAAACATTTTAGGCACTTTTTAAATGTAATGGACAGTAAGTATGTACCAGTCTCGAGAGGAACCATTACAGATAAAAT
This sequence comes from Crenuchus spilurus, assembly GCA_036984385.1. Lineage (NCBI taxonomy): Eukaryota > Metazoa > Chordata > Actinopteri > Characiformes > Crenuchidae > Crenuchus > Crenuchus spilurus. Next base: position 27,667 of record BRDA01035540.1, on the reverse strand, counting down.
GAAACCACAACTTGTAAAAAAAGTTAAAGGACACATTTTTGAAAAACTTAAGGGGCAATCTAAAGTCCGGTTAGACAGCTTTTTTTAATTTCTGTGTTAATAATTCACTGTTCTAAAAATGCATAATACATGTGTTCTTTATTAGAATTTTCGTTGTTGTTGATTAATTTTAGTATATTGGTTATTTAGTCCTGGCTTATTTTTTGTTTAGTACTGTTCTGGGCACAGTGTTGATGTTAGTTAATTTATAAGGCCTCTTATTTGTAATTTTGGTCTCGACCTGGTCTCTGTGTCCATTGGTCTTGATCTTGTCATGGTCTCGACGCCTAAATGACTCAGTCTTGGTCTTGGACTCGACTCCACAAAGTCTTGGTCTTGTCTGGGTGTCAGTCCTCTGTGGTCTCGGGAAGGTTTTGGACTCGGACAGTGCGGTCTTGACTACAACACTAGTGACTAGGCTGAGGCGCAGGTGGAAACACAAGCGTAATCATAGTACAGTATATATACCAAAACATGAGGACACTGGAGAACAGAACAGGACTCGATCAGAGACAAAAACGAGACCTGAACAGACAGTAGAACAGTTCTTTATGTTTAAACTAAATGATACTTGTTTCAGAGAAAAACACTTTTATCTCCTGGAGTCATATCAGGCTTACAGTAGAATTATTATGGGAAGTTCCTCAAACTGCCTTGAGGGTTCTGTGAAGTACAGAGGAACTTATCAAGCACCATCAACCTAATCAAGTACATGAATAAAAACACCCTGTAAACATGAACAAATAATGTGTATGAGTATAAAGATTGTGAACAAACAGAAATGGTTGGTTGGTGGCACCTGGGACACGCCCCTCATCCTCACACCCCCAACCAATTCCCCAGAATCTCAGACACAGCCCAGTACAGGCAGCACTCCCCCAATCAGCCTCAAGAGGTCTAGATCTCCTGTGCTCTAGCACTCACATGAGCAGTCAAGCATCCTACCTCATCAAGAGGGATATATATCCCCATCAGCTTCAGAGCTTAGTGGAGCATCTGTTGCCCCGGGGTCACACTCTCTCTGTCACCCTTTACATTGTGCTCACGATAGCTCTCTGTGTTTCAGGCTACTGGTACAACCATGATGGCTGACTGTACCTGTCACTCAACCAGTTGAGGACCCTCTCTTTCAAGCCTTCATTGTAACACTAACGGATCCTCTCCCCTAATGGTTTGGGACTCTTAACAACAACAAAACCAAAATTCCACATAAACGCTTATATAACTCAATAACTCAAGATTGAATCAAAATATAGATTTATGACACTCTATTTAGACACTGTTGTTGTTGAGTTTGTGCTGAAAAAAAGCCCATGTAATTATCTAAATAATTTTAGATGGGTGTAATTTATAAAATTACCAGACATGAAATACCTTCAGACTCCAGAGGGTTTGGTGGCTCTGCCCAGCTCCCTTCCTCAGTTGGACTCTTTTAGTTATCAGGGCAGTATCTTTAATTTCCCTCTTACTATTTTTATGTACATTGTCAGTGTGTATTGAGCTGCTTGTAATACCCTGCATATGGATCTGTCATACCTGTCTGAGTCTCCCTTGTTACAGTTAACATGCCATTCATGTGCTTGGTTGATTTGTTGGATCTTTTCCTGGGTAACTTCAAAACAGTAGAATGTTCATGTTTGTTGGTCAGTTTATTCTGGCCTTTAAATATAGTTTGTTTTAACTTGTCCACAAACCACAGAAAATCTAACAATGCCTGCTATGAACTATGAAAGTGCCTGCAAATATTATGATGCTATATTTTTGCTATTTTGCTTATGCTTTATGCATGACACAGAGCAAGTCCAAGGTGTCTTTAAGAAACTTAATAAAGATAGTGTCCTGAAAGAGCCTCCACACAATGGCTGTCAGTGAAATGCTGCAGCAAGGTGATGAAAGTGCATAATCAGCCTCCTCCTCACCATCCATCTGCAATCCTCTGCCTTACCCCTCCTCTGTCTGAATTAAACCACCAGACAAAGAGAGAGAGAGAGAGAGAGAGAGAGAGAGAGAGAGAGAGAGAGAGAGAGAGAGAGAGAGAGAGAGAGAGAAAAAATAAAGAAAACCCTCTATCTCTCAGAGACATCATCTTTTAGCATGCTAGTCCCACTAGTACTGCAGTCTGTCACTTTTTCACACTCTAAACTAGGCCTTTTTGTCACATTCATAAAACGTTCTACATTGAGTTTATTTTTTAAGTGATCAAAGTCCTCCATTTATAATTTACTTCATTTAAAGCACAAAACTGCAAAGATGGGCAATTCAGTTTGTAATAAACTATTTCAGAAAATTGTTCCTCATCGTAAACTTGTGAAGACTTTGAATATCCCATCATCTACAGGACATAACATCATCAAAAGATTGAGAGAATCTGGAGAAATCTCTTTGTACAAGGGACAAGGCTGATGGTCAATATTGGCTGCTTATGATGCATCACTTTTAACATCTGATATGTGTTTTATATTGTATTGTCAATAAAATATGACTCTATGAGATTTGTACATCATTGCATTCTGTCTTTACACACATTAAAGACAGCATCTGTTCAGAATGCAATGATGTACAAATGTTTTTTGGAATTGGGGTTAATTTAACTCAAGGCCAAATTCACAATATAATCTCCTGATTTGCTCCGATGTACAGATTGTGTAATGTTGCTGATGGGACACTTACTGTAACACCCCACCATATTTAACTCTCTGACCTGAAGAAAAAGTAAACATTAAAGTTGATACATCATTCACTCAACCACCACTAACATTAGCTAACATTTTCACAAAAAAATCATTTGTCATCAGATTTAAATAATAAATAATAAATGATAAATGACCTCTTCTAGTTACAAACATGAATATGTCAGGAATTAAATTATGAAATGTCACTTTAAACAGAATTTTTCTACAAGTGTATGAGATAAAACACAGCTATTAAAAATAGAACATAAACAAAGTAGAGAGACCTTCTCATTGTCTTATTTTGCCAGGGCCAATGGACATGAAAACGTATGCTTCTGTGAGGTAATTTTCTTCTATGTAAGCAAATGAACTATTCCTCCTTCTGGATTAAAAGAGAGAAGCCAGCCCCACTGCAAATGAAACCATTTGTCATTTTGAGCAGCTTTCATACTGCCTACACCTTCAATCAAATTTTGGCCTCTGAAGTCAAGCGTATAGTAGAGTCAGAGAAATTTTATTATTCTAATCGAAATTTTAGGTATGTCTTGGTGAAATAAAACCTAGGTATATGCTCCAGTGGTCAAACCGCCCCAAACCTCCCTCCAGACGCTTTAATCAAATATGAAAAATGAAAATCTTATAAGTATGCACTTATTTCCATCTGCCCTTCAGCGAATCAATCACCACGATAAAGCACTGGGGTTTCCTTCAGCTCAGATTTTTATTTTATTTAATATTAATACTGTTTGAAATAATATTTTGAGATACTGGATTTCTGATCTCAATGAACTATAAGCCTTACCGATCAACAGTAAATCAAAAAGGCTTGACATGTCACTTAATCTGCAATGAATATAAACTACGACAGTTTACTTTTTATTTAAATTATGAACAACAATTTCACTAAATGTTTTTCAACTTGAATCTTTTTTTTGTATTTATATAGTGCAGGTCAAAAGTCTGGACACACCTTCTCTCTCTTTTTTTTTTTTTTTTCCTACATTGTAAATCAATACTGAAGTCATCCAGACTGTGAAGGAACACATAATGAATCATGTAGTAAACTTAAAAGTGTTAAACAAACCAAAATAGATTTTAGATTTTAGATTCTTCAAAGTAGACACACAACTGATGTCTCAAACACATTAAGAGGCAAGAAATGCAAGTCATGAACTCTTGACAAGACACAGCTGTTAACTGAAAGTCATTCCAGGTGACTACCTCATAAAGCTGACTGAGAAAATGCCAAGAAAGCTGGCATCTAAGCAAGAGGTGCCTACTTTGAAGAATGTAAAATATAAACATATTCTGGTTTGTTTAACACTGTTTTATTTACTAAATAATTACAGATGTATTTCTTCATTGTTTGGATGACTTTAGTATTAACCTACAATGCAGAACATTTTAAAATCATGAATAAATATACTTATGGATGACACTGCAGTCCAGTGAGAGGGACTGTTCATTTTCTTACTTGGTTGATTCTGGGATTAGCTGGGAAAATGGCTTCAAATTGGTGCATTTGTGAAGCAGAATGGTGGTGGAGGTGGAGCAGTGGTAGGAGATGCATTCACCCATTCTCTCCTATCAATCATTGTATCTCTGACATTGTGTTCATTTTTATGAGTATGATGTTTGCGTGGTCTCTTTTCTTGTTTGTCTTGTGTGATCTCCCTTTATAAGCTGTGGTCTGGAATGAGCATGCCTTAATGATGTTCAACTTCAATAAAACAAACTCTAGATCAGCACTTCCTGTTCAGGACCAATTGTTTATCACATACAGAACAACTACACAAGTTTTTTTTTATGTATGAAATGTTATATTTTATTGTAAGTCATACTGTACCCTGCATCACATTAACTAGTCGATCTTAAATGTTTTTCATTTGACCTCTGCATTTAACCCACTGTCAGTGCTGTAATGATAAGAGCTGGACATACTTGCAATTTTGCTGTTGCCATCCTACACCTGTACATGTCTACTTGAGTCTCAGTCTACCCTTGAGTTGAGTCCTGGTTTTGTTTATATTTGACTTTTGGTAATAATAAAACCTACGTCTTGCAGATATGTCCACACAAAGACACAGAGAGGGAGAGAGGGGTACATATACCAAATGTAATCAGGGAGTGAACATGACACCAGGGCAGTGAAACAAGGCACAGGTGAACATGATGACAAGATGAGACTAGGATGCAGCACAACATAAACAAAAAGGCAAAGACATGGATACATAACATATCCTTACACCCATCCGCACAGCAAAACACACATAGAAACACAAACTATTGAACATACTAGGGGCAGTGAGCACCTGTGCCCGAAGTGGTGTCTACTGGGCTGTTTGTTAGCAATGTTAGCTACATAGCTCCAGCTCTAAAGAACCTAAATTTAGACTGAAGATACTAAAAAATAAATAAAGAATTAAAATTTGAGGAAAGACTAAAATAGATGTATAAACCTTTGATACATCCATGATTGTTGACTCATGTGTTCCCAAAAAGGTATTCATGAAAAAAAAGAAAAAAAAAACACAACTTAAGTTTAACAAACTCAAATGATGTGTTCAAAACAGTCAAGTAAGGGGGGTGAAAGAGAGGAAAACACTACATTTCAGAAAGACTCTGTAGTCCTGAGGGAATGTGAAGTCCTCGTTTTCTTTCTCTGTTGATTAGGCCTTTGCTGAGGCTCAGACTGTTCAAACACTGCTGCCTGTGTGGAATGTAATTAAAAGGATAGCAGGCAGATAATTGGTGATTCCTTCTTCACAGTTCAATCGTGATATGGACAGTGGATCAGCTCTCTCTACATTTCAAATCCCTTCATGCAGAAGGATTGTGTCTAGAGGCTGTCTCATTTCGTAGTTGGTAATATGGTCAAATAAGGACTTTATGTGCACACTGTTTTTACTGTGGAATGTCACAATGCTCTAAGGTCAATACTACATGTACTGGGTATATTTTTCCTCTGAATGTTACTGAATCCTCTGAATGACAAGATCACCAAAAGACAATTCCTTGGATTTTTAACAAAACTCTTAAACACCATCGTTCAGCCCATGAGCTTGGCATCTATTCCATGTGTTTAATATTCATTACTTTTAGATTTTATAGAATACATGCAAAAAAGAAGGTGCCATATAGAAGATGAAACCCTCTTGTTTTTAATTAGCTTGTTCATTTTTGAATAAATGAATGAATGTTACACTTATATAGCACCTTTCTCAAACCCAAGGATGCTTTACAATCTACATGCTCGATTTACACCCTTAGAACTCAGCCACATACATTCTATTCTAGCTTTATATAGAAGTCTTCTCTAGAACTAGATGAGCAAGTGGTAAGCAGATAGCAGCAGCTATCTCCCTGTGTTGCCCCCAAAACAAGCACATGATATGTCTGCCCATCAGCTCTGCTGCTTCTTAGGACTTTCTGCTAATGGCTCCAACCAGAAAACCATTTCATTGATTGGTGTCCACTTGTGAGATTATGAGCCTATACTTAACTTCAAAATGTTAGTTTTTAAATCATGACTAATTACATTTATTTGCCTGACATTATATAATTAGTCATGATTAAATCTTTTAATCCTTTACAGCACTAATAAAACCCCAATTATTCAAATGAATTAATATTCAGACAAAATGTATGTAGAACAAAATGTATTTAGTTTTGGAACACAGTCAGTCTACCAGCAACCACAGGGTGCAATTGAAGCAATTTTCAAAAATGTCAATCCCACAGACAAAACCAGCTAAGACCGAGGGGCCTTTGGGGATGCTAATAGTAAGATATAACATTATTTTCTCCATATATTTTTTACGGGTCTATATTAATTATTCTTATGTCTCCCGTTTTAGGTTTCTGCCCTCACACACCTGCCAAAGCTTGTAAGAGTCAACTTGTCTTGCCTCAATGTTTTTATTGTTTTTCTTTCCAGCCTTAAACAGATTTCTTGGCCGTCCAATATCAGTGAATTGGCACAGATGGCTTCAGAAGAGAAAATTACCCGCTTCGCATCGCTGTGAATGCACCAGACACATTGATAAACTTCTGTTATTGCTTTTTGGGACCTCAGGAGTGGGGGGGATAAGAACAGCAGAAGATAAAATCTAGCTCTCGAGCCAGGCAGAGCAAACATCTATGCATGCACAATGTGGCATGATGTATGCAGTAAGGAAATTAGCAGATGGGAGCGCGTGGGCTGTGCTTGTGTGTGTGTGTATGAGTGTGTTTGTGTGTGTGTGTGTGGGGGGGGGGTTTGAAAAGATGTGAATAAATAAACAACATTTTATGCGAGATCCCTCTGAGATGCGTGGTCAGCATATGATTTTCATATTCTCTGCGGCAAAATGCAGGCCTCTAGGAGGCCAATTAAAGGTGTTATTTGGGAATAAATGAGTAAATTCATTGGTAGTCAGAATATCATGTATTTTGATTCAAAACATCAGAGACATTGAAGTTACTTTGACTAAACTCCTGTGTCTCTATGTTACACTGCCTGAAGTGTTACCTTATAAACCTACACACATTTACATTTTAACTGTATACAGGACTATACAAAGCCCATTTCCTCTTTATAAAAGTGAATTAAAAATGAAATCTGCAATTTGTTAATTCACTCTATTCATCTATATTTAACAGAGATAGGAACAAATAAAAGATTTCCAGTGTAGAACTTAATTCTATTTTCCAAATGTAAAAAAAATAGAAAAATAAATTGATGCCTGCAACACACTCAAACAGGTTCAGAGCAAAATAAGACTTAAAATAATAAGTCACTGGTTCCATAGCAGTTCTCATAACAGGTCATCCAGATGGGCCCAAAGTCATCTTTAGTCAGCCAAGTTTGGTAGTCAGGCAAGCCTATGTTCCAACCTATTTTTGGGACAAATGGATGTCAGATTCTATTTGCCAAAGATGAAATCCAGACTGTTACCAACAAGTGCAAAAGCCAGCATCTGTGATGACTCCCATGGAATGGGCGATCTGATTGTACCATTGATGTGGAGGCTTATAATGTTATTTTGGTGAGACATATGCTGCTGTCAAGATGACGGCTGTTAACAGGAACTCAATGCCAGGTCTCATTCTGCACAAGTTACAACAGTGTGGCTTCATAGGTGTAGTGTGCATTTGCTTTACTGGTCTGACTGCACTACAGATCTGTCTCAAATTGAAACTGTATTAAGAAAAGGAGAATCAGACAATGCTGGCCACAGACTGTCGAGAAGCTCAAGTCTTGTATACAGCAAGAATGGGTAACATATTCCACTTGGAAAACTGCATCAATTTCCATTTTTAATTCTCCAACAATTCAGAAATATATTCTCAGAAGGTTCTTTGGAAATTGAAAATGACTCAATTTAAACTGATTCTATTGAATCTAAAATGGTTCTTTATGTCAAGAAAAAGTTCTTCAGATTGTTGAATAATCTGCTGTATATTGTTTTATGTTAGACTTTTCTTAACTTGGAAATAGAGCACCAAAACGAGTACTACTATTATTATAAGTTGCACATTATAGAATCATTTTGCTATTTTTTATTCATATTTTTTTTTCTGTGGAAAAGACATAAATGTACAATTTCATTCATTTTTTTCATTCTTAATTACACTTTGACTTAATTACACTCATATGACTTGATTTAGGTCAGAAACTTAAGAACAATGTGTATTTGATTCATGTTGATAAAATATATAAATAAAACAAATAAATAAATAAAAACTTTTTGATTTGGTCTTCATGCCATTGAGACCGATGACTTGAAACAAGCTTTTTATATAAATATATGTTTTCATTTTATGAAACATTCATTAGCTGAAACATGCTTGGGTGATTTCTCTTGCATGTCACACAAACCTGGCAATTTACCAGAATAAGGAACCTTATCAAGAAGCGATTAAGGGCTATTAGAAAAATAATGCATTTTTAATTTAAGAATTAGGTTGTTTGCATGAATAGCATGAATAAAACATTGATATGCAAGACCACTACCAACTTATTCCATCACTAAAGAACTTGCAATGGTACATAACCATTAGAAACCTTATGAACTGAACAGATGTTTGTTAGAATATTAACATTAGAATCAACACTAAAGCTAGGGTTGTTTGTTATGTTACACTTTGCTTTGAATCTATTATGCATTTTATTAAGAAGACAAAGTAGTGAATTTAAATGAGGAAAAAGGTGGACATCAGAATTTTGTTTGACTTGTTGACTTGACTGTGAGGAGTGGTTGATGACCAAAAGGCAGACACATGCAGATAAAAAGTGGATTTTACTGAGGTCATAAGACACAAAACACAAACAGAGAGCAAGTTTGAGGTCAAAAGCAGGTAAAGGTCAAGCAAGAAGAAACAAGAACATTCCAAAGAACAGCATCCAAAAGGCAAAACAGGTCATACACAAAATAACAGAGATCAGATTATAAACCCTCGGTAAGGCAGTAAGGAATTCAGTGGCAATAGTTTGTGTTGGTGGCAAGTCTGACAGGAGCTTTTAAAGAGTCCACTGAATGATCACTCAGTACTCAGGAGTGACCTTCACTATCTTTGGTGATTAGTTGAGTGAGAGCTGCTGTTGTTCAGGTGCTTGTTGGGAATTGGAGTGCTGAGTTGCGGCCCAGGCCTGACAGTGCCTTGCACTTTACTTGTATGAGCAATGATTTAACTTGTCTTGCTTTACTTATAGCAGAAACTTGACTTGCTTGATTCTCACAACATTAACATGGGACTTACCTGACTTAAGACTTGAGAGTAGTTTTAACATTTTTAACATTTGTGACTTTTTACCACCTCTCCTGTGAGTGGGGATGGATAGAGCTTACATAAATTTAGACTTTAGCAAGACAATTACTCTTCCAGCTTGTAAGAGCTACTTAAATAATAGCAACAACTTTTAGACTTTAGAAGTCTAAAATTGACTTTCCAAAAAATTAGCTTTCTTTTCCTCCTCTCCCTCTATAACAGGCAAAATTTAGTTTTCTGAGTGTTGAAGCGAGGTTGGTGAGGACTTGTTAATGTTTTTATGTGTAACATTTAAGTCTAACTTTAATCTCAAATCTAAAAATCAACTTGACTTGAACAAAACAGGAATAAAAATCTGATTGATTATATCAGTAGGACAACAATCAGATGGTTCTCCATCATCTGTGGGTAAGTGACTAAGCCCATAAAAGGATAATGATTGCATGTTTTTGGGCCCAGGCCACCTTTTCCTTCTGACATTTCCACATGTTCTACAGGGTCCACCACAGCAGTGCCAAATTCAGCATTTGATCAAGGCAGCTGTTTAGCTTAGATAGCTTGTAGCTGTCAAGAGCCATTTCTCGACTGTGGGCCAATTATGTTCAGTCACTCTGGTACCATGTTGTAAAATGTTTTTCTCAATTTAGCTGGAAGCATATGATTTGATGCGGTTGATGGGAATCTGCCAGAGGTCTTATAGTAGAAAGCATGACTGCAGATATTTAGAAATAAATGAGGGCATTACATAAGCTGACACAGGTATGACTCAAAAGTAGGCTCAAAGTATTACTTTTGAGAGTTAGAGATGGTCCGATTCAATATTGAGGTATCTATATCTAGTGTGAAATGATATTTATCAACACTTTAAATACCTTAAGTCTTTAAACATTAATTTGAATAAAAAGTAAAGAAAGTGAAGAATCATTAGCATTTGTAAATAAATGGGAATATATTTTATGATTTATTATGCGTATAGTAAAAGGCAAAACCATATTAATGGACATGATCATGAAAATTTCAACCAAGTAATCCTACATATAGTTGGATTCCAAAGAAATGCTGTTTGGTTGTCTAAGATGGTGAACACAGCATATGGCTACAGATTATTATTTGTATTTATTTATTATTTAATAAAGTCATATTTGTTCTAAACCACACTGACTTAATTGTGAACCCTTAATTAAGATTGTGATGCAGTTTTAGTTGAAATACAGGGGTTAGACAATGAAACTGAAACACCTGTCATTTTAGTGTGGGAGGTTTCATGGCTAAATTGGACCAGTCTGGTGGCCAATCTTCATTAATTGCACATTGCACCAGTAAGAGCAGAGTTTGAAGGTTCAATTAGCAGGTAAGAGCACAGTTTTGCTCAAAATATTGCAATGCACACAACGTTATGGTGACATACCAGAGTTCAAAAGAGGACAAATTGTTGATGCACGTCTTGCTGGTGCATCTGTGACCAAGACAGCAAGTCTTTGTGTCTAAATATTATTCATGCTTTGGTAAGTTGTCCTGTCACTTTGTTTCGTCCTGACTTGTCTAGCCATGCCCATTATTGTCTCCACCTATCTCTTGTTAAGTGTTCCTTATTTGAACCCTTAGTCATTTAGTGTTAGTGAATGTCATTGCTAGTCATTTTATTTCTTAGCCCTTAGTCTGTTTCTTAGTTTATAGTTAAATTTCATAGTCCTTAGTCTGTTCATCTTCTTAGCCATTTTGTTTGTTTTATGTTATATGTTTCAATCTAGTCATTTATCAGTTTATGTGTTTGTATCACCGTTCACCACTTTATTAAATGTAGTTTTCACATTCTCTGTGAGTGTGTCCACCTCCCTTCATCTCAGCGCCAATCCTTACACATCATTCCTGTATTAAAGAAACCCCAACCAGCTTGCCTTAATGACTACGCCCTGTAGCCCTCACATCAGTCATGATGAAGAGTTTTGAGAAACTAGTCATGGAGTTAATCACATCTTCACTGGCAGATTCCATATACACACTACAGTTTGCATACTGGCACAACTACTCTACAGATGATGCCATCACACACCTGCTTCATACAGTACTGACATACAGCTCTAACACAGTCACCCCATTTGCTGATGACACTGTTGTGGTTGGTCTGATCTCCATCAAAGATGAGAGGGCCTACCTTGATGAGATTAAACACATGGAGAGCTGGGGCCAGGATAATAACCTCCTCTTTAATGTCAGCAAGACAAAAGAGCTGATTGTGACTGCAGCAGAAAGCAGGAGAGGATATACCGAACTGTCAGGATACATGAAGCTGCAGTGGAAAGAGAAGACAATTTCAGATGTCTTGGAGTTCACATCTCACAGGACCTGTCATGGTCTTATCACATCAATTCTATGGTGAAGTCCTGTAAGCATCTCTACTACATCAGATGCCTCATGGACTTCAAGGTACTGCAGAAATTCTACAGCTGTACCATAGAGAGCATCCTCACAGCAAACATCGCAGCCTGGTTTGGGAACAGCACCAATCAGGACAGATGGACTCTCCAGAGAGTGTTGCATTTAACCAAGCACATCATTTGAACAAAGTTCCCTGACCTGCAGTTCATCTACTTCAAGCAGTGCTAAATTAAAGATTGTGAAGGACCTCAGCCACCCCAGTAATGGACTCTTCTCCCTGCTGTCATCAGGGAAACATTTTCACTCCCAGAAGTTGAACACTGAGAGAATCAGGAGCTTCTTGTGCAAGCCACTCTCTCAGATCACTTACACATTACTTCATGCCTTTTGCACAACATTATGTTGCACTCTGACTCACACATTTTGCACTTCACTTTATAACAGATGTTACTAAACATTGTAGCTGCTTACATCCTTCACTTACTACTCTGCTCTTGTGTTACTTAATATAATCTCTTATTATACTTACTCTTTCATTGCTCTACAGGATCATACAGTCATCAAAACATTTCACTGCTAGTTGTACATTTATAGCTACGTATGCCACAAATAAACTTTTATTTGATTTGATTATGAAGAATTTGAGAAATTCAACTCCGAATATGTCTTTGACAGAGACAGAGAGATGGACAGATACCCACCCTCTTGCACACACAGAGACTAGAGGATAGAAAATCTAAGCTTCTTTACTTGTGAGGCAGATATTTCCTCAAAGATACATTTGGCACAACTGCTGAATGCATTACGTTAGAATGAAAAAATCACCCGGAGGCAGTAAGAATTTTTACATCCACAAGCCCTTCAGCAAATTTAGAAATCTATAGAAACTGTACAAAAGTCTAAGACGTCTGAGGAAATCATATGTAAAGCTGTTTATCTGGATGGCAAGCAGTGATTCCTATAACATGAACATTTGAATAAATACAAGTAAACAAATATTGATAAAATTTTTGGAAGGGTACATACTCCAGTCAGCCACAACATTAATACCATTCACAGTTGAAGTGAATAACATAACAGTGGCACATGTGAAGGTCTGGTATATATTAGTCAGTAAGTGACCACTCAATTACTGTAGATGGCAAGCCTGATGCTGTAAGAAAACACAGCAAATTAGCCTTACTAGTTTAAATGTTATTGTTGTATATGCTACGTAGAATATAATGTTCTATATTGTGTAGTTTGATAAGTTGGAACAGATACAATTATTGGGAAAAATAGTATTTGCACATTAAAAATGTAAAACTATGAGTACAGTAATTCACATACTGCAACCATCTAAATCTAAACCTTAAAACCACTCAAATATGAAGTCAGTAATATGTATAATCTCATAACAGTGGCATATGTGAAATTCTTGTAGATCAGCATGCTGGATATTGGAGAAAAATGCAAGCGTGCAGACCTGAGTCTGTTGAACAAAAACCAAATAGTAGTTATTTAGCCAGTTTGACAAGAAGACTGTGATTCAGGACTGGTCAGTATCTACTGATGATGGGTTAGAAAATTTCCCAGATCAGTTTAATCAAGCGTCTGTGGGATGTACTGAAACAAGTCCATTCTACACCAGCTCCACATGGCACCTTACAGAATGGTTGCTAAAAAATTGATGCCAGATATCACAGCACACCTTCAGAGGTCTTGTAGATTCTGTGACTAATAAAACTAGCAGAAAGAGATTGAGCCTTGGTTTTAGAGGAAGGAGTTTTGGTGGTTTATTATGAGAAAGCCTGTAGGAAAGAGCAAATAATAAGTGTTATTCCAGAAACTTACTAAGAACAACCCTGGAATAAAGAACTATTTAATTGACATAAATATACCAATTAAGATCCAAAGATTGAACGCATAATCTGCTATCATGGTAAGAAAACAGCCACTGGCATTTTTGTTAGTCAGTTCCATGACATTTATGAACAATAGATTTATGAAGAAGACTATGGAATCTGTAGTATCTGTGACAAAACAGGTAATCTATGGTGGACAGATTTACAGGACATGATCAAGTATTGAAAGATCCAGCAGTCTAGAAATTTTACCCAGATTATTTGATAAATGTTTCTTGGCAGAACCAGGATGAAGAAGCTTGAGATGATCTTGAAAGGTAATAATTTGTCACTACAAAGAAATATCCCAATTGCACAGGCTTTGGATTTTGCCTTTGAACATTGCTGTTTGTGAAGATCTTTGAAAGTGTCTTGAAGAGCAGATAAAACAAATGGTGACGGTGTATCATTGGTAGTTAGAAAAAAGTTGGTAGCCATATCACATGCATCAGAGGAGGCTTGTGCTTGTCTTCACCCTCCTAGAGTCAGGGACATTGCAAAGTGATGGGACCCTAGCAAATGCGATGGATTAATTGGTTTCTACTACACTGGGAGGGAGAAAAATTGGCAAATACTAGAAAAAAAATTGTTTTAAAAAATAATAAAAACAAAATGTATCCTTGAACAATTAATCTTGATCTTGACCTATGGTCAGATATCCAAACTGAAGCTATCTTATTTTACACATATTATGAGAAAACATTTTTTCTTTGTTCATCAACAACATAATGAACAGAATCCCGACTATTAATAAGTGTCAGTACTCAAAACAAGTACTATTCATATTGTTGGAATTGACTTAATAGGAATAATAATAGTAACATAACAATAACCTCACCTGAAAATAAAAGTTTCAGAAACATATTTGGTGTGATGTCTTATATCAAAGAACTACTTTTGTGAGTGAAAAATGGTCACCATCAATATCACGATCACTTTTTACACTACATAATGTAAGGTATTAGTAAAAGGTTTCCATAGAAGTGTATTCTCAATGTTTCTAAGAATGTAAACATACAGAATGCACATCAGTGAGCTCTTGATGGGAGCTTAAGGATTAAACATAGTAGTGTTTATTTGTATAAATTGTGTAATTCATTGAAAAGAAAATAGCATAACATTGGTAAGATGGAAACCAAACTCATCAACCTGCTGGCAGCTGGATTCAAAAGCACAGTGAACATCAAAACAAAAAAGAAATCACAGTCTGATCAAATTTGCATGAACTTGATCACAGTATGTCATAATGTGATTCAGTAGTGTGTATGGCACCCACGTGTTTGTCTGCACTCTTGTCTAAGCAGCTGCTGATGAGATGGCAGATGGAGTCCTGTGAGATCTCGTAGATCTGGATCAGGGCATTAGTGTGCTCTTGGTGGTGTCAGATGCACCAAAACATGATTCCAGATGTTTTCAGTTGAATTTTGGTTGAGGGAACATGAAGCACAGTCATTGGCATCAATGTCTTTGTCAGTGACATCAATGTCACACTGTAGCTACATGTAGCCGGGCACTGTCCTGCATCTGGAGGAACCCACTTTAAGGTTCTACAATAGCACTGAGGATTTCATCCTGGTACCTCATAGCAGTCAGGGTACTGCTGGTTGCCATGTGGAGGTTTGTATGACCTACAATGATATACCTCCCCAGATCATCACTGACTAAACTACCAAACCAGTCATGCTGGATGATTTTCAGACAGCATATCATTCATCATGGCATCTCCAGACTCTTTCAGGTCTGCAACATATGCTCAGTATGAACCTGCTCTCATCTGTGCAGGCGCCAGTGGCTGACCTGCCAGTTCTGGTAAATGCCAGACAAGCTGCACAGTGCCATGCTGTGAGTACAGGTGTCCTCATAGAATCTATTTCTGACAGTTTAGTCACAACCATGTCCATGTTTTTGGACTGTGGGAGGAAAAAAGAGACCCCGGAGGAAATCCACGCAGACAACATGGAAAGTCTACTCAGATGGGGTCTCGAACCCAAGACGCCAGTGCTGAGAAGCGAACATGCTAACCACTAAGCCACCGTGCAGCCTGACATTTAATTGATTATTAAATATTCAATATTATAATAATATATTATAATATTAAATGGGTGGCATGGTGACATTCGCCTCTCGGCGCTTTGGTCTTGGGTTCTAGTCCCCATCTGAGCGGAGTTTCCATGTTCTCCCCATGACTGCATGGGTTTCCTCCAGGGTCTCCGGTTTCCTCCCACAGTCCGAAAAACATGGAGGTCATGTAGATCATGTGCTCTAAATTGTCCGTTTGTGTATGTGTGTGTGCGCGTTTGTGCACCCAGCGATGGACTGGCGCCCTGTCCTGGGCTTAGTTGAATAGTGTAATTCCCTGCCCTGCGCCCAGTTAGGGGGTAGGGGACTGACCATGGCCCTGATAAGGATTAAGCAGGTGTGATAATGGATGGATGGATAATATTAAATATTATGGGATGATTAAAATATTCACTTTTTTGTGTACTAATGGAACTATTAGAGTGGTAGTGCTTGAGCTGTGCCACAGAATACTGGAAGGCCCTCTAGTGAATCATCCAAACAGCACAACAAATGACTGGATCACAGCTTCAATTACTGAAGTGTACAACACTCTCCAGAAGGACCATATCTCAGATATCTCAGTAGAACTGGCCTACCTTCAACACCTTGCTTTTGGAGAAACCTTATGTCTGCACAACCAGATTGAGCAAGAACTTCCACTACTTCTTCACCTGAACTGTAAAGATTCAAAAGATTGTCTGGGCAACAAGCCAATTCCCTACATCTATACTAGGAATATAAATCACATATTTCATCACAATGCAATTATATTTTGATACTTTTATCTAACAATTAAATGATTTTGGAAAAGTCAAAATAGTTTCAATACTGGGAGTCTATAGTCAGAGAGAAGATGAAATTCCACACAATCTGTTGCATTTCTATGAACTCAAAATGCAACATATCCTTTTTTATTAGTTAATTGTCATAAACATGTCACATTGATGCACTGGATTGTTTGCACATTTGGTCAATGCATTGATATAGATTGATGGATTGTTACTCCCCTACTCTACACTGTACACTGAAACATTTCTGTTGAATTTACATGATGCTAATCTGTGCACTGGTTCCACACTATTAAAATATGTTATATTAACAGAGTAACTACCCGTAGGCTTACTTACTTTCTTCTTGTTTAGGACATGTTGTGTTTTGGGTTTACTTTGGGTTTACTACATTATTACCTTCAACTTAATATTACATTTCCATGATATGATTTAACATAATATGTACATGACAATTTAAGATAAATCATTCATACATTTTTATTTAATTTTGCAACCTACAGCACAGTAGCCAGCAGGCACTAGCAGAAAGAGATAAACTTAAAAACCAAGCAGTCAACCAAAAAGTTGTAAATAAGAAAGTGTCCTGAAATGAATGTCAACATGGAGAAATTAGATGAGGAAAAAAAGATAAAAACAAGAGAAAGTTGTGTCCACTTTGTAAATATATTTAGTCAGGAGTTAATGGGAAACAATATTGCACTAAGCAAAAATATACATCCTTTGACTTTATTACATTATTTATATACAGCATTACATCCATGGATCACAATTACACCACATGATTAAAAGTAATAAATGACATATTTTAGACAAAAATATTTTGTTAATATTTGTTACTCCTTCTGTCATTGGTTTCTCCAATTTCACAGCCCTGGTCACCTGTTTTCTTTGTAATTAAGCTCCTTTATATTCTAGTCTCTTTCCCTGTATTCCTGGTCAGGTATTGTTGCTGTTACTTGATGTTTTGTTCACTCCTCTGTTTCACCGTAATCTATGTGTGTGACCAATGTGTGACCGTAGTGGCCAAGGAGGCCACGCCCACACCCACAGTCACAGAGCCCACACCTACAGGGACCACGCCCATGATGACCATGCTCCCTGCCCTGGCAGCAAGGTGCGAAATGCAGACAACACGGCCCAGGACTGCTGCTGAGTTCAATGGACCCATGATGATGCAAAGGTTTCAGTGCCCCACCTGCCTGCCCTACATAGACATGGCTGTAGACCTTTTATGGACCCTCTTTTGGGACTCAATTGTGTGATACTCTGCAATATTGTGCCCACACACCGCCCACTGTGTCAATATTTTGTATGACCAGCTTTATTATCTAGAACTGTTTCTAGAACACTAGACCTACTGAGACATTTTTCAGATCTAGTGAAGTCCACCCTCCTCCTTGTCACAGATTAGAGAGCTATTAACAAAGTACTGTAAAGTACCCCCCTCACCCCACCATGGAAAGCCTGTTTCTGCTCAACTCTCTCTCACTCTATCTTAAAGATGAAAATCATTACACACACACACACACACATATATATATATATATATATATATATATATATATATATATATATATATATATATATATATATATATATATATATATAATATAATATTATAATATATATTATATTATATTATTCACAACATGAATGGAGCCGTTTGCTTTGTGTGTTTTCTCTCACTATCCTAAAGATGAAAATATTTTGTTATTTTTTTCGTTACATACAACGCTTCTTTTTGGGAGGGAGAGAAGAAAGGTGGCATGTGTTCAAGCATCTATATAATTATAAGGTTATATTTCATTAGATAAACATGAAAATAACGTAATTATATTATATTATACATTCATTATTTGTGAAAGTGAGAAAAAAAACGAAGGACACGTCTCCATTCAATATATATATATATATATATATGTATTCCTTTATTTTTTGCTGCATAACAAAATGTCTAAATGGCTGTGTGACTATAGTATAATATTATATAAATACGCGCATAGACGATAAGGGACGTTTGCATTGCTTTGATTAATATATATATTAAATATATTATAATATGATATCAGTGTGTCGGTAAATC
>BRDA01035539.1:0-10046 GCA_036984385.1 Crenuchus spilurus | reverse complement strand
TCGTGCTATGATGCGAGATATTAGTACTGCTGTACTGATCTTCAGCACAAGGTCATGACCGCAGCACACCTGTGCCAATATCTCACATTATAGCAGGACCCTCTTGTGTGTTATTGATTAAACCAAATGCAACAAATTTTTTCTAGATTTCATCTCCACGTTGTTCACTGATGACAGCAGGGTTGTCTCTGATCTTCTGCCTGGTCTTCAGCACATTTCTCACATTCACTAGTTTGATTTACTGAATAAATAGCTCTTAGAGTGTGTTACAAATTTGGGATTGAGCTTCTTTTAGTCGTTCTAGGCGCTTATGCAGGTCAGCCCTCTTGCGCCCTCTTTCTGTACCTTCGCTCAGTAGTTTGAAGACATCTGCACCATCTCGCAAATCCATCAGCTGTTCTCGCAACATTTTCGCTGCATCTTTCAGCATGAAGAGTAAGAACAGCATTGGAATGTAATCCGACAGTCTCTGGTAGACAATCTGGCAACACAAAACCAAATAATATTTGTGTACTTTGCCTTCCTTCTTCAAGGTCATATTCACATTCTAACATTTTCCTTTGCTCACTAATTACTTCATCTCAGGAAACTACTGATGGTGATCTGACCACTAGGTGGAGTGATTATGGTGATAAGGCACTTTACTCATCATGGTACATTATACAGCCAACATGGAACATTCCCACTTAGACTAATAATTTGTAAAGCTTCTCTCAATGTTGTGAGCAAACATTCTCAAAGTACATTTTATCACATGGTCTTGATTAAGGTTATATACATGTGTGTGTGATTATTATTGTCTTTTAAACATTTAATTATTTTTGTGGGGGTCGGGTGATTCCTTTCAAACAAGAAAAAACAATCAAAGAACAAAAACAAAGTTTTGTTATCGGGTTTACAGGCCAATTTAATGCAACATACTATACAATACATAAAATACTATATTTCTAAAAAAAAATTCTTTAAATATCACTTATAGAATATTTATATGCTTTTAGCATAATTGTTTCATGGTTCATAACTTAGTGTATGATGTGTCAACATAAATAGTGTTTTCCTCTTTATTTTTCTGTTCTGAGTTCATTTTTATCTGGTTTCTGTTGCGTTGTCACCTATTACTGGCAGGTGTGCCACAACAGGAAAATTAGCCAACTGTCCTGGACTCTGACCCTGAGTTCCCCAGATATATTATGTTCTTATATGTCAACGAAAGTTAGATTTGAACTCTTCTCACCAATTTCTTAACATTATAATACATAATACACAGATAAATAAACTTGACTACAGAGCCCTTGAGATGGCAATGTTGTATTTTTTTATAAATCACAGCCAGAGTCTCAAGATAACAAATTGAGGACATAAATGAATATATCATTATTAAAAAATATTATTGTATAGCCTCAGTATATTGCGTTGTAACCACAGTTTATTATCTTGTGGCCCCAATATAATAATTCATAAAAAAATAACTACCATGTCACCTCAAGAGCTCCTGTACGTGATCACACACAATGTGGTGTATATGTATTGAAGAAAAGTATGTACATATTTTGGGATGTTCAATCAATCACATACAGTACTGTGTACAAACAGTTTAGACACCTGAGAAAATATTTACCTGATTATAAAGTAATTTCCTCACTAAAACACTAATGTTAGAATTGATCAAAATATAAATAAAGAGGTTTTTCAGGGGGTCTTTAGTTAATGAAATGGTTCTATATAAAACCATGAACACTCAAATAACCCTTTGTGTAGATAAATGGTTTTTTCCATGGCAAAAGGGTTCTTCAGAGTGACAATGAATGTGCTGTAGATGGTTCTGTATAGAAGCCTTTTGAAAGCCTTTGATGGTTCTATATAGCCCCAAAAAGGCTTCCTATATTATAAGCTTTTTTATATATACATATATTCATTTTACCTGATTTTCTCTCCAATGTGTTTGTTAGCCAAATGATCAATTTGTTGACTCTCCCCATCACCTGTAATGTCTCTGACTGTAGGCAGCTGCAGATTAACACAGGCCTCATCTCATGCATGTGAAATCAAGCCACCACCTATTTGAAGGTGACACATCGTCGCTGGGCAGCCAATGCAGGATGTATCTCCTGGTAGATACTTCAGCTGACGTTACTTAGTACTAGGTGGGGAGAGAGTATGGCCACTTTTAGCTCTCTTGGGCCCCAGCTACCGATTGCAAGCAGCATGATTGGGATTCAAACTCACAATCCTCAGATTATCAGCACCCCTCTGGGCCTTTTTTTTAGTTCTGTATAGAACCATATTCAACACATTTCTCATGAATCTGAAGAATCTTTGCACCATGTAAATAACTCTTTCAGTTCCTAAGTGTTTATGGATCTATATGGAATCATTTTCTTTTCTCAAGAACCCTTTAAAATCATCTTTTTAAAGAATGTACTTTATGTTAAATCAAATGTGAATGTTGAATGTTACAAATGTATGCAATGACTGAGAACATTAAGGGGAACATATGAGCCAAACTTTGTCCTTCAACTTAGATCATAACATATCTACTTTATTCATAAATGTACTTTTCACTGTATTTATGTTTATTTGTAAGTGTAAAAATACAAGTTACAAGCCAAGACCAATGGTTTTAAATAATGAGCCTGTGTCCTCATAATAATGTATACTGAAATATATTAAACATTTTAGATCTTAACAAATATGTGTATGTCATCAGACCCACCTCATAATACAGGACACTCTTTTCTGGAGTAAGCTTTCTTGAATCAAGCACTGCACATCCACTCGATGAAAAAATCCCATCATCATCATAGAAGGCCTCATCAGTTAAATCATCCTGAGCTGAGAGTTTGGTGTTGCTAAGTTTCTGCTGAAAGATACTGTCCTGAGAGAAAACCAGCTGCTCCATTCGAATGAACTCTTTGATCCTGGTTTCTGCTTGGGCTTCTTGTTTTGACTGAATATCATCAATCATTGTCTGTGAAATATATGTCAAGATAAGATAAGATAAGAGTATATAAACAAACAATTACCTCTATTTATTAATCTTTAAAATTTCTGATAAAATGTAAACAAGCAGACACTAAACACATAAGATGATATGAGTAGTGGTGGGTCAGTATTTATTTTTAATAGAATCAGCACTTTCTATTGCAGTTGGGCTATACCATATTTATATATATATATATATATATATATATATATATATATATATATATATATATATACACACACATACAAACACACACACTGGGGATATTTGGTCAGTTACTGATTGTGCAAGTTCTACTTAGAAAGACGAGAGAGGTCTGTAATTTTCATCATATGTACATTTCAACTATGAGACACAAATGAGAAAAAAAATCCAGGAAATCACATTGTAGAATTTTTAAAGAATTTATTTGTATATTATGGTGGAAAATAAGTATTTGGTCAATAACAAAAGTTCAACTCAATACTTTGTAACATGGCAGTGACAGAGGTTAAACCAGGGGTTTCCAAATCCAGTCCTGGAGGGCTGGATTCCTGCAGAGTTTTGTGATCTTTCTGATCAAACACACCTGATTCAGCTCAGCAGGTACTGAGCAGGTTTAACCGTAGTGTCAGAGCAGAGAAATCACCAAACTCTGCAGGAATCCGGCCCTCCAGGACTGGATTTGGACACCTCTGGGTTAAACGTTTCCGGTAAATCTTAACCAGGTTTGCACACACTGTAGCTGGTATTTTGACTCATTCCTCCATGCAAATCTCCTCTACAGCAGTGATGTTTTGGGGCTGTTGCTGGGCAACACGAACTTTCAGCTCCCTCCACAAATTGTCTGGGCTACTCCAAGACCTTTACGGAGCCACTCCTTCACTGCTGAAGCAGTGTATTTGGGATCATTTTCATGCTGGAAGGCCCAGCCACGTTTCTTGTTCAATGCTCTTACAGATGGAAGGAGGTTTTGGCTTACAATCTCACGATTCATGGCCCCGTTCATTCTTCCCTTAACATGGATTAGTCGTGCTGTCCTCTTTGCAGAAAAACAGCCCCAAAGCATGATGTTTCCACCCCCATGCTTAGCAGTAGGTATGGTGTTCTTGGGATGCAACTCAGCATTCTTTTCCCTCCAAACATGGTGAGTGAACTTGAGTACCAAAAAGCTCTATTTTGGTCTCATCTGACCTTATGACCTTCTCCCATGCCTCCTCTGGTCATTGGTGAACTTGAAATGGGCCTGGACATGTCGTGGCATGAGCAGGGGGACCTTGAATGCCCGGCATGATTTTGAACAATGATGGCATAGTGTGTTACTAATGGTTCTCTTAGTGAGACAGTGGTCCCAGCTCTCTTCAGGTCATTGATCAAGTCCTCCTGTATAGTTCGGGGCTGACTCCTGACCTTTCTCAGAATCATCTTTACCCCATGAAGTGAGATCTTGCATGGAGCCCCAGACAGTCATTTTGTGTTTCTTCCAGTTTCTAATAATTGTGCCAACAGTTGTTGCCTTCTCACCAAGCTGCTTGCCTATTGTCCTGTAGCCCATCCCAGCCTTGTGCAGGTCTAAAATGTTGTCCTTAGAAAGCTTTTTGGAGTGTGATTGATAGAGATAGGCAAAAGAAAAGGTTGATTTTGATTGGTCAATGGACATTGCATGAGATGTCAGTTTTGTGCTTAAATGTTCATCTAGAGTTATGCTAAAACAGATCAGGATGGCACCTTGAGAAGGCCTCCTAAGCTCCAATTCTCTTGTTAAGGGGAACCTTTCACTTTATAAGAAAATCAAATTGCACTGAAGTTAAATTTTATAAAGAGAAATTGGTAATATGGGTACAATTTACAGATAACATTCCTAAAGGAATATGAGAAGACCCCATTTAAATTTTTGCCCCTCTGTCCCCTATATTATAGCATTTTATTTTCAACATTTTAAAGGTAAAAAAGTAAACTTACCAAGACTATGTATCTCAGATTAGGATAATTTTCAAATGACATCTCAGACACACTTTTAAACTCATCTTGAATGATCTCTGTAAAGTGAAAAGTTAGTGTCATGTAAAGGTCAACACTAGAATGATGCTGAGATCCACTTTCAAGGCATTAAAAATTCTCAATGTGTGTTGATGTAGCTCACCTCTGATAATCTTCAGTGTTTCCAGTGCTGGTTCTTCGAGAGCCTTCACCTGCTTTTGGACTAAAGACTCTAAAGTGGAGTAGTCACTAAATGTTAAGAGTTCCCGGCCACGGTGCAGGTCATCGTAGTGATTGATCATTCCCTCCACGGCTTCTTTGACTGAATTCACAACCCAACAGAGATCATGTATAAGTCTAGACACTTTATATGGCTGTGAATTAAAATATTTAGTAGTGTAGACTTAGTTATAAAACAGAAAAAACATGACACTGTTTGCATTTAAATAACTGCTCTCACATGAAATTTGGCTGGATTTTAAATATCCATCCCACTGCTTAAAGACTGGACGTAGGAGTGCATATAGGTTTTTGTGCACTGAGTCCCCTCTTCTTGCTAGTTCACTGATTTTATCACTGAACTCCATCATAACCTGGATAAATTACAAGAAAAAGAAAATATATGGGTGCACACCAAAAAAAAAAAAAAAAAACCGATACGAAGCTGTTTTAAAGCTGCAATTAAAGAACTCTCATCTCACTTTCCACAATAAACAGAAACAAAATCAGTTATTTGGAGCAATGTTATAGAGTGCTGGTCCTGTATTCATGGTCATGGAGATTTACCACCATGTACAGTTCTGACACACCTGATCCAAGTAAGAATGACTTTTAAGGACATCTGAATAACCAGGTCTGAAGGTGTGCTGGAGCTGAACTGTTCAGGATGGTGGCTCTCCTAGACCTCAAATGAGCACCTTTACTATAGAACATTCATCTATGTTTACATTTAATGAATTAGTCTTATGTTTGATTTGGTTAAGTCTGACTAAGATGTTATCTAGGCTACTGCATGCATGTAAATAAATGCATGTATTGTTTGCCAACTATCACTACCCTGTTTTTGGTGTTTCCCTTATCAAATTTTACTTAACAAACTCTGCTATTTTTTATAATTTGATTTATTTAAAAATAAATAGAAAAAAATTTGCTCAATTATTTTCTTCCATTTTATTTCAGATTTTGAATCTACCTGACTCAAGAATTGTCCCATCATGTTTTGGTCTACTGGAGGACCCTCTTGATACATCTTTAGCTGGTCTTGCACTTCAGACAGACCTCTTTGGATTTGATCAGTCAAGTCTGGAAGTGAATTCTGTCAGAGAGACAACATTCAATTTAGAATGATTTGTAAAAACATTGTTATTTTACATAAAAACAAGAATTGGGCAACAGTGTACAACACTTACCTTTATATGGTCAACCAAGTCTCTGGTCAGTCTTCTTGCCAGGCACTCTGTGGTGGCTTTATCTTCTTTCAGAAGTGAACTGAAAAATAAAGATTAATAAAAGCACATTTTAATTAGGAAATTCTAAAATTATATTTCTTTATTTAAATTGTGTTTATGATATTTACCTTTATTGAGATGCATAAGTGCTACATAGTATACTGAACAAAAATAGAGATGCAAACACTTTTGTTTTTGCTCCTATTTTTCATGAGCTGAATGCAAATATATTAGAAAAAGGCTTTTTCTAATGAACAATGTCTGGTGGACATTCCTGCAGTCAGAATGCCAACTGCATACTCAAAACATCTGTGGCATTGTGCTGTGCGATGAATATTTTAGAGTGGAGTTTTATTGTGGCCAGCCTAAGGCACACCTGTGCAATAATCACGCTGTCTAATCAGCATGTTGATATGCCACACCTGTGAGGTAGATGGATTATCTCAGCAAAGGAGAAATGCTCACTAACACAGAGGTAGACAAATTTGTGAACAATATTTGAGAAAAAAACACCTTTTGTGTACATAGAAAAGTCTTAGATATTTGAGTTCAGCTCATAAGAAATCAGAGCAAAAACAAAAGTGTTGCCTTTTTACTTTTGTTCAGTGTTTAACAAAACATACCTAAAATATTTGTGCTCTTTGAAGAAATCCCTTTCAACCTGCATGGCCTCAGTCAGAGAGATGTTATCATTGATGTTCTGTTGGCCTCGACATCGTACAATGATGTAGCCTTTACTGAGAGGGATTACTTTGCCCTGCATGATCTTTAAAACATCACCCTCTGCTCCTTTGTCAATCAGGTCAGGCTTTGTAAGAATCGCTGTAAGAGGATTGCGTAGTAGACATCACCATCAGGCAGCCTACTAATGTGACTATAGAATGTATAAAACAGAATATCTATATAAAATATCATAGAAGAATATTTCAAGTACCTAGAGTCCTGCTTCCATCCGGATCTACTTCCTGTGCCATTCTCAGTGCTTCTGTTGTGGCTATGTCAACATTACATGGGACCACAACCAAATTGATGGTTTCCTTTTTGGTGATGTATTTAAGAATGAGACTACGGATCTAGAAATTTCAGAATGAGAGTTATGGTTTTATAATGAGGGGTTATATTTTTATTCAGGTTTGAATGCATATGCTGTGCAAACATTTAAAACTGATATTTAATGGAAAATAGCACAAAACAAATCTGCTCTTGGTTGCTTCTGAATCTCTGGTATATGTCATTTTTCTTTCCCTCACCTGGTCTCCAATGTCATCTGGCTGGCCTTTCACAGGTACTCTGGTTATACCCGGGAGATCAATCAGAGTGAGATCACATACATCAGGAGATGATATTTCCAAAGTGATCAACTCTGAGCAGATCCCTACATCATCTCCAGCCAGAGTGACCTGTGCTATATAACAAATCACAGAAAAACACTTAAGTAAAAAATGTATATACAGATTTTTGTTTAATATGAATAACAGCCTCACTAGGATGTGTTTAAATATAAGATTTCATAGTATATGTGATTTCTTGCCTTCTCTGACCAGTTTCTCCACTTGTGCTGGGTCATCAAATGTTTCTGAATGCCCATTATATGAGATTTTCCCCTCCCATTTGCCTCTTTTGTTTCGCAGTTTTAACTCCAGTGGACAGCGAGTGACAATACCTAAAAGTGAAAATGAAACCAAACACCTATAATTCTCTACTGGCTTAATCCAAGAGGAAAGGAACTTTGAGTTCTTTCAATTCAAAGTAAATTCAAGAACTTAAATTATTGAATATCATTGCTTTTCAATTCACCAGCTGAATTGGCTCAACTTTAATACACATGGAATTATCCTTAATGACAAAAAACTACTTTTACTGGTAAGGTAAAATAGAGAATGAAGCCCCCCATTAGGAGAAATGTCCATTAAATATGAAGCTGTACTATATCTGTGCATGAATGTAACTTGTCCTAATGATGACACACAAACTTAAACAGCAGTCAATTTTATTTTAAGCATGCATCTTTTTATATAATATGTTAACTTGCAGATAGAATTTATTAATGTCTTAATCCCCTTATTTGTTTAGGAGAAAAAGGTCTTATTTGACGTAAAAATTAAAACTACTACCATATCATACTATTAAAGCTACTAGAATAACAGTACTGTATTTTCTATAATGAAGTTCTATATGAGAGATCTCTTCATGTTCAACAGTAACAAAAAACCATGTGAATTTAATAGAAAATGCTTTTACCACTGCCTCTTGGTAATGCAACTCCAGAGAGTGCCTCCAGGACAGAGCTTTTTCCAGAACTCTGATCTCCCACTACAGCGATGGAGGGCAAATTCAGTTCCTTGTCAATACCAATTAGCCTCAGCGTGTCGATTAACTCAATAAAAGGCCGGACTTGACTTTGCAAGTAGCTCTGGAATGTCTCTGAGGATGTATATTTGCTTACAAAATAAAGAACAAAAATTATTAGCAGCAGTCAAACAGTTGGATTTTTTTTTTTTATACAAAACTTCCTACCTTTCCTTTAAATCTTCCAGGGAATTCATTGTTTTACCTAAAAAAAAATCAGTACATGTAATATTTGTTGAGTTAATGGATAAATAGAAGAATGAATGAATGAATAACAAACTTTGTTTTATGCACAAACATTTGCTACCATTGTTTGTAAAGGAAGTTCTTATATAAAATCAATAGGCAGTACCCACAAGAAATGTTATTTTAGCAAAAACTGCTTTTAAAAGGTCACACAAATCTTGACAAATGATTTGGAAAGCATGGGTTTACATGTTATATGCTTCAAAAGCTGAATATTCATACTTACTGTTTTAAACTCTGACGCTGATGTGTTCTCCTATTGCTTTCCTTGTCTAGTGTTGAAATATGTCCCACGCTGCTTTTACAAGGCTTGGCATATAGCAACCAAAAGGTCAAGGTACAGTAAGCAAGTTTAATTGGAGGGAGATGTAATTTCATGTTCTATAGTTAAACATTGATACTGATAACAAGCAGAGAATAGAAAGTATCCATATGTTTACAGGACAGTGTACTGTTATTGTGTAGAAGTTGTCATTTTAATATTATTTTAAAATAGAAGACTTTGAACTCTGGGTTGGGTTTTGTCACTTTGTACCATTAATTGTGTCCTTGTTTATTCTGTCACCCAGATGAAGATTATGTTCTTCAGATGTGGGTCTTTGATAATGCAAAAATAGCATGAGACAAAAAGGAGATTTAAGACTTATATGTTTTTGTAATCATGTTACTAGGTACACTTTTATTCCACTTCTTTTATGTGCATTTCTAAATTTATTATTATTTCTGAATAATATATGTAAACTTACATGAAACTCATATCTTCTTAACACTGCAGCTTCCTTTGGGATCAATGAAGATCTGTCCATCTGTCCTTCTAAAATTGAGAAGACGTATAGTTCTGGATGAGGAATGATCAATCTGATCACAATGTTAGACTATACTGAGATCTGCCCTAAACCTAAAGAGGAGACACATGAGATTACTGAGGTCTTTTTAGCTTCCAGAAGGTCCAGCATTTTTTCCTTACATTTAGGATTCTTATTTACAAAGATGTATATTTCAATATATATATGCATGTATATGTATATATGTATATGTATGTGTGTGTGCTTATATATATA
>BRDA01035538.1:6685-42471 GCA_036984385.1 Crenuchus spilurus | reverse complement strand
AGAAAAGGAAGAGAATGAGAGAGAGAGAGAAAAGGAAGAGTATGAGAGAGAGAGAGAGAAAAGGAAGAGAATGAGAGAGAGAGAGTGAGAAAGAGAATGAGAGAGTGAGAGAAGGAAGAGAATGAGAGAGAGAAAGAGAGAGAGAGAAGGAAGAGAATGAGAGAAAGGGAGAGAATGAGAGAGAGAGTTTAGGTTGCACCAGTATCTGCAGACAGGAGAGAGAGAATGAGAGAGGCCAAGGCTCTTAATTCCTCCGGTGCCCCAGTAAAAGGTCCTGCTCTTTGGGTGTCGGTAATGAGCTCACTGGAGACTTGGCTGGAGATTCATGCTCCTGCCCTCGCCCCAGATAGCAGGAACCCTTCTGGAGATGCTCTGCAGCCGCCAGGCATTTCTTTGTGTTTAGATGAGATTCTGTCCACCAGCATTATGCATATTCATAAATCAGTTGCAGGAGAGATATGGGAGAACATATCCTGATGCCTAAGCAGAAAATTATGCAGAAATTGACTAATTAGTATTGAAGTAGTTGAACATTCTTGTCTCACATTAGAAGCTTTTTGTTACCTTAGTTGGTTTGGAAGGATTGATTTTTTACTTCTTCTTCTTTTTCCTTTGAAATACTTGAGAGGTTTGTGTGCTTGGGCAATAGCTAATGTGAATTTCCCATATCCGTCTTTTTGTAGGTAAAGTAGGAAAGGCTAAACTATTTAACTTTTGACTTCTGTTGTTTGTGTGTGCAAATATAAAATGATATCTATGCTAGTTTAGATATTGTGCCTTTAGCTCACAGTTTGATTCCAGCAAAGCGGTTAACAGGACATGAGTGCTGTGTTTGCTTCCCAATAACTGATGCAAGTTCCTAATATATGCATCATCATAAAAATGTAGGAATTGTCAATATTGATGAACTGGTACCCTGTATTTGTAATAGAACCTGGTATTTTCGGTTATAGTATAGCATAGCATGTAGTAAACCTGGAGAACCTGAGATTTCAGACTATATTACAAAGTATTACACTATTTCCACTATTTTCAACTTTAATTTGTTGAAATTTTTGACGATGGTTATTATTAATTTACCATCAATTTGATGTTGGCAACGTGAAAACCGAATGCAGATCACAACTATCATTAAATGACCATACTTTAATATTAGAACATTATAAAATAGTGCTACTTGATATAGTTGCAAAAATAGTCACTTTAAAAAGTGAAAGTAATTTTTTCCCATCAGTCAAAAAAGATTGCTTTCTTCTTTTTTCTTCCTTTGTGTAATGTGCATGTAGGAATGTGTTTATTTTTTTACCTCACTGTGACGTGATGCATGATGCCAATCAGGCTTTGCCAGCAGTCAGGCTTTGCCTTTGGGGAGTTTGTCTTTGAGCAGAGTTTGGAGGTTGGTGGGACTACAGTTTGTTTGAAAATTCACCACCAATAAACAGTAGATATGTGTGTGTGAGAGAGAGATTATAATTCCTGCCTATTTGAATAACATTCCTGTCATCACTTTTTAGCTCTGCTCTCAACAGAGTGTGTTCATAATGCAGCTGCAGCCCTGCTCTTTTATTTAGAAAGGCAGAGGAAGGTGGTGAGAGCACTGCCTATGTATTCTTTTGTGCCATTGACTAAGTCCTTGTATTACAGTGATTCTAAAACAAATGTGCTGCACTGGACTAACTGATGAGCGTGCTATAACATAGCTGGTCAATAAACCTGGTTTCAGGCTTTTTGAATAAGGGAACACATAGATCTTGTCTATGTTTCATATTCACCTCCACAGCATTATCTGGATGCACAAAATCTTTTGACAGATGCACAAGCATGAAGATACATCAACATTCTCAGTGGAAATATACTTCATACTGTCCATAATATTTTGCACAGTGCTCAATATGATTTTGAGGAGACTCACATAAGTGAATTAGTGAGTAAGTCAAGCTCTTATAACTAGGACAGGGCTATGTGTTGTATCTATAAATCATTATTGTAGACTTTTCAGTGCTGAAATGCAAGTGAGTCTTTTAATCAGGCAGTTGTATTATGTGTTGGGCATCACAACAAATATAAATCATTTTTAAAAGTCTAAAAAGCCATTTTTAGTTTTGTACATCAAGGATTTATCTATGGCAATATTTCCGCAATATGTTTGTGTTGCGCCGCCCTAAACCACAATGGTGAGTGACCTGTCTCTGCAGTCCAGCTTCGCGCTCTTCTTCTCCCATTACATGCTATCTTTTAGAGACAGGTCGGAGGCTAACGGGTGAGCATAACCCTGCTGTTGCAATGACCACTGGAGCCTGGGGAAACCAGAGAGAAAGAGAGAGATGATTAGAAGATGGAGGGGGTTGAGGGGCTGCTCTCTTGGCCTTGGCTGCCATGAAGAAACTCCCTCGAGTCCCTCCTCCCATTGCTTGGCTGGGTAGGAGGTGATGAATGCGCACTATGTGTTCAGCTGCAAGACAATTAAAAACGCCCAGAGCAGATGTCTTCAGTCAGCGACTGCCTTCGCTAGCGCTATCGGAGGGGAGATCGACAGGTCGGTGGGACTGGAAACTTGCATCACACTTGCTCTATATAAATAGCCTCCTTCCTGCCACATAGACAAACCTGGTGAGAGGTATAAAGAAAGCTGCATGATTGTCAGCAGGTTACCTGCCATTCATGTAATATTGGCTCTAAAAATATGCAAGTACTGGAAGATGGAGTTAATGTTAATGTATTCAACATGACAAACGTGTCGACACAAGCAGTTTGCCAGCAACCAACAGTCATCACCATCTAGTTTGTCCAAAGACATTTTACAAAATAGTCTCTTAGTTTGATGGGATGTACTCTTATTCTAATGTATTATGTTGTAAATATCTTTGTTGATAAGACTCCTTGACATTATATGTACAATAATTAAAAAAACTTGGCATCAAGCCTTCAGCAAGACA
The DNA here is from genome assembly GCA_036984385.1 of Crenuchus spilurus. Taxonomy (NCBI): domain Eukaryota; kingdom Metazoa; phylum Chordata; class Actinopteri; order Characiformes; family Crenuchidae; genus Crenuchus; species Crenuchus spilurus. The sequence goes on along the minus strand of BRDA01035538.1, from coordinate 39,535 downwards.
AATGGAGCAAAACAACACTGAAGAATGGCTTAGTTGTACTGTTTTCCTGCAGATGTTTAGTTCTATGAGCTATGATCTCTTGTTGTGTGATAACATATTATGGTCCTTTAAATGAGGGCCAAGAATGATTTTTTCCATAGTTTAATGTGTAGATATAGAAGATTTTGTGATTTTGGTTGGAGTGAAAAATGCCCAGCTGTAGTTTTACACTGCCCATTTACAACAACACATTTTTTTCCTTTTAGTGAAGCAAAGTGTTTTACCTTTTTATGGTCAGTTTTTCTCATTTTACTGAGATCTGTTCAGAATGATTCTTTACAGCTGGTTTCACACTCATGCTGATAAAGTTTGGAAATCAGAAAACAGCTGGAAAATGAAACTAACATAGAAAATTGAGAGAACAAACTGAAAAATGCCTTCTAGCCTCCTTTTAAATATCGTGTAATGTTTTAATAGAACAGAAGATCATAAAACTGAGGGGAGAGGTAGTTGATGATTACAAAATCCAAGAGGACTGTGTGAGAGGGGAGTGTAATGAGGAGAAATGCAGTTATGAATTGAAGGGTTGGTTTGGGGATACCATTTGCCCAACTTTGTATGGGGAAGAAAATGGTAATGGCAGCTGAACTTTGCTCTGATTGACTGGTTTGCAGTCCACATGTAACATGTGAAATGTCTTTATACCCATGTACAGATTGTCCCCGGGTTACGACGTTGATCCGTTCCTACGTCACGTCGTAAACTGAATTTCGTGTAAGTCGGAACATACGTACGTACTGTACATAAATGACATACTGTAAGCACTTATCCTATTCTAACACCTATCCTAACACAGTAATTATCAAAAAACACATAAAAAATACGTTTAATAATGAAATGAAACAGCCACTTAACCGTATATTCTTCCGCCGCGCACAACAAACACGAAACAAGGCTTTATACAGTAAATGGGAGATGTGTTGTAACCATGAAACATCGTAACTCGGGGACAACGTAACCCGAGGACTACCTGTATTTTTTATGTGATCCAGTACTCATAGAGTTGTATTTACTCCCAGGCATTGTGGGTGATTTGTAAAAAAAAAAAAAATGATGCTGAGTTGGTGTTATCCCGAAATGAGAGGAGAGCTGAGGAAAAACAGAAAGGAAAAAGAAGAGCTGTGTGGTATGGAAGGGAAGTGTCTGAGAAAGGAGGTGAATGAAGAGAAAAGCAGACTTGAATGGATGGTGTTGAGATGATGTTTCCCTGACCTCCTGCAGGAACTAAAATGGCATATATGCGGCTACTCTGTGTAAACTTTAGAGGTGAATACTAGGAGTATGATGTCTAGGATTTGGAACTGGCCTGTGCTGGTTTGTTTACGTGGCATTTGTGTTTTTGAGGATCATACCATGTACTCAACATATTCAATTATGCCAAAGTAAATACAATTTTCTGCTCTTGCACAGCTTTAACACATTTTTTTTGCTTTATTGTATAAATCCTCACCATCTGTCCAGGCCTTGTCTAGGGCTTCTGTATCTCTGTAACTATAGCTGGTGCACATTAGACATTATGCTAATACAATAAATACCAGTTAAGTGATTAGAAGTGAGCCTGCAGACCCCTGGTTTACTCCCCATTCAAACTCATTTGTGCATGAAATCTGATCACCCACTCTACCATTTTTTTGCTGTGAAAGAAGGGAAAAATCCCACTTCTTTAATCGCCTATAAGCCTAGCTCCTTCCTCAAATATTTATTCTGTAATACCCGCACCTACGTGCCTCATCAATTTTAACACTCAGCCTACATGGAAAAAAGAACCAAGTGGCTCTGAATGATTGAGGGACGGTGCTGCTGGAGGTCATTCTCCTGAGGACTTCTTTTTGGGGGAAATATATTTCAAGCAGAGGCATTCTCCACATTCTTATTTTCCCTGTTGATCTAGTTAGTGACAGTGGAGACCAGCAGGCAGAGTTTAAGTTGGATACAGGGAGCATTAGTTAAAGCTTCTCTCCTTTGTCCAGGGGTAATTTAGGGTAATGCACTTGTCCTTCAGCTGGAGAGCTCTGCTGGCCCACACCCTCTGAACTTCGAGAAAACGCAGATGAGCAAAGAAGAGATTTGTCCTTGCGTAGAGTGGCCTGTGTAGGAGTGGATTTATGATTGCTCCGTCTCCCTCTCTCTTTTCTCTCTCAGGATTTAGCTATGCTTTAGACATCTAGATGAATATTACTTCCTCTGGTCTAGTCTACTTCTAGGCACATTTTTTTATTACCAGAAAGTGCTGCATCATACCAGAGCTGTTTAAATTTACAGTCTTTACAATCACTGCAGATTGAAATGACCTGAATATTATAACTTTTATAAACATATTTTTTTGCTGTCTGAATTTGCTGTTTTTTTGAGATCACTGAGAATCTGATAAAATTAATTTTAGCATAGCAATAGCACAAGACAAACAGATATACTTCTAGCCCAGATACAATGATAATTACTATTGACAACTAACCCAGAGAAGCCTTTTACTGTTGGATGAGAAATGGTTGCAGTCATATTGAGACCTCCTGCCTTTGGTAAACATTTGTTTTATTGTGTTGGTCAATTTGAGAACAGTGTGAGACTTCGATCTCTACTAACACTCAAAGAGGACTCTCAGGAGAAATATTTGAGCAGCTGAAGACATTAAGCCAATGTTTTTTTGTATCCATCTGATATCATTTTGGTCTGAGAAGCTATGACATGTTGATAGCTACTGAGATACTGTGAGATTTCCATGTTTAATTTTTTTTTATGGCATTTCGTATCATTGTTTAGCAAGCACATTTTGCCCATTCGATACTAGCTAAATGGCAGTGTTACTTGAGTTATTGCTCCAGTTGCTCCAGCGTGGCTTCCTTTATGGCATTCATGTTTCTGCCACATGAGGTTTATGTTTTCTTTGAGTTCATTCTGGATTTAGTGCCTTTTAAGCACACAATGGTTTTATGCACCATATTTTTAGGTGAGATTTTGTTCATTTGCTTGTTTTTTTTGTAAGCGTTGACAATGATACCAGTCATTAGTAATCATTTATTTGGAACCAATATATGTTTTTTTCTAAATTTGGTATTTGTAGTGTGAAAATGTACAAGGATGCAACTCTTACTCATAACTTAGATTAAATTAGCATAGTTTAGTGTTAGAACATGCTGGTGGAAAGAGACAAACAACTTTGTGAAAGGATAAAAGAATGAGTTTATTAAAAATAAATAATACAAAATTTGTAAGCAAGATGAGAACCAGGTTGTAAAACACCTGTTATGATAAAATGTAGGTTTTATCAATGCCTACGTGACACCACCTCTTGCTTCTTTACCTCTTGAGATTAAGTCAAAATTCCTTATCAGCCTCCATACACTTCTTAATATGGGTATGTATTTGAGTTCCATGTGATTGCCAAACACTTAGCCCTGTATCAGTTATTCAGAGATGTAAACGATTTATGACGTTTCTTAAGATAAGCTAGACATTGGCTGCGGGTCAATGGGGGAAAAAATAGCCATTTGTGCAGACAGACAAATTAGTCATCCTTGTTGAGATCAGGTTCAGGAGGTACAAAGGAGACATGTCATTCATTTAAGAGTAAAAGTAAGCTATTGTATGAGAATCTAAAGCCTAAACCTAAAGGTTGATTGTCTTTCATAATCTTGTAAATCTTACCGTATGTATATCTTTATTTTTTGACATGTCAAGGTTTTTCCATATGTAAGGCAATTTTATGAGGTTACACAACTTTAGAGATGATTTTCTGATCAAGCATAACTACGAACCTTTTAGATGATTAGGATCAAGCATGATTTAGATTAAACATAACTAAAATGTTGATCATTCTATGAAGATGGCGATTATTCTAATCTACCCTTACAAACATTATAAAAAATAATGTTTGTAAGGGTAGATTAGAATGTAAAAAATTGGAATATAAAAAAATATATTAATTTTAATTATATTTAATATATATATATATATATATATATATATATATATATATATAGATATATAGATATATAGATATATAGATATATATATATATATAGATATAGATATATATATAGATAGATATATAGATATATATATATATTAGAATATATATAAAAAAAAAAAAACCTGGTCCACATTTCTACCGGTCAAGTGTTGCTGAGCACACTACATATCCCAGCAGGCACAACGATGTGACAATGCTCTGAAAACGTTGTCTACATTCTTGCAGCGTTGATACAATATTATGATAAGGTTCTATGCCTGTTCTGATGGTATATGTGCATATATAACATAAAAAGTCTAGCAACAGACTGCTGGCTTTGATAAGGCTAGTAATAATGCTACTTTAAATATTGGCGCTGATTGTAAGTCAGGGCCAATAATTGCTCAACTCCTAGTATTTTTGCCAAAGTGCACAAACAGTATGTAATGGAGACTGGCACTGCTTCCCACATGTGCTTCAGCAGTAGAAACTGATTAAATAAACTGAAAATAGTTGCAATAACAGAATAGGAATAATATACGATTGCCTCTGGAATAAAAGAGTGTGGTATTTTTAAAAATACTGTGATGTTTCTTGTCATTTTTTTTCCTTTTAATGGGCTGGACAATTGATTACAAAGCCATGGCTTCTCCCCTCTGTCCAGAATTTCACTTGACCCTTGTGTGAAAAAATGTAACCCAGGTTTGTAGCCGTTCACTAAATTCTCAAGCTGATCTTTGTATTTTAGGCATGCTCCCTGAGCTTGAGGAGAGCTCTCTAACATGACTTAATGAGGCTGCATGACACAAATATTATTTCCTCAGAGCCCTCGTAGTTTTGTTTGAGAGCAGATCTACAAAGCAAATGGAGATGTTTTCTCTACACTGTGACTGATTTGAATGTTCCCCCGTTTCGCACCTGGCAGCTTCTGTAATCACTCACTCCCTACAGCTGACTATCATCACAGATCAGACAGGGATGTTTTTATTAAAGCTTACTTTGAATAGCAGTCTAATCAGCCTGGGGCGTACATTTTACACATTATTTTGCCTTCAAACATACTAGGGCATAAAATTGTTACGCTGTGTGTTTGAGAGGAGTCTGATAAGAGGGAGAAAGTTGATTAATAAGGTTTCTTTCTTTCTTTCTTTCTTTCTTTCTTTTGGAGAATGTTTGAGAATGTGTTTCACTCTGCACTTGTGCTAAATCCAAAGCCAGTGACAGATACTCCTGATCAGAGTTGTGTGGATGTCATGTTTTATGTCATCCGGTTATGGCTTTATTGTCTTACTGTGGATTATATTACAAATGTGGCATATGTCAGTGTCATAGCCTGCTTCTTCGGAGTCCTTGTTTGTGTGCATGTTTACACTGGATTGCTAATATAGCTAGCTTGGCTAGTGTTTGGGATGAAGAGTGATGAGAGTTACGTGCCAGGCTTTTCATCAAGGCCTCTACACTTTGAGGAATGCCTTATCAACACAATCTAGAGCTCTGATTGGCTGACACTGATCTATGAGCCGGTGGTTTACCTCATCGTCTGTGGAAATGGATTTTTTTAGTCTTCTGCTTCTGTAGGCAAAAAAGGAGCCTTAAAATGTGGGATCTAAGACAGTATTGAGAATTAAGATTAAAGAGCTAAGGACTGAACAAAGCTAATCATTTATTTAAACCAGCAGCTCCCTCTGATAAATGGAAGACTTTTAAAAAGACTACACAGTACTTTTTGTCCACAGATAGAAATCCAGATATTTGATAAGGAATATTTTGCCTAAGGACAGGGTAGTCTGGGTCTGTGCTAGTTTTGAAGTATTTTAAAACTTTTGAACCAAGTAGTGCTCTACAAACATGTTTCTCTCACATCGGCATTAAAAAACAGAAGAAATAGTAAACTTAAGTAGTCGTGCATACTCTTAAGGATTCTTCATAGCAGTCTGTTTGTTTATTCAAAAAAAAGAGAGATTTGCTAAGTGAACTGATGTGCAACATCTGCGAGAGACGCCACAGCTGAGCGCTGTTCTTTCAAAGAAGTTGTGGAACGAAACAAAAAAACAAATGTGTGCAGATGTGTAGGATGTTGTTATGCCCTACGAGTCATATGCATGAATAAATTACAGTACTTCTGCTAGTCTTTCTACAACAGCCTTACAGATCCCTGCATAAACACAAACACAGTTAATATGGGCGAGAGGAGGACCAGCATTTTAATAAAGGTTAAAGAGAAGCTCAGGTCCCTCATCTGAGGTTGAGGATCACACCCGTGTCACGGAGGTCTGACCACCAAGCAGATTTCTGCTAATTCAATCATAATGAGCAGAACGGATTCTTCTCTCGAAATTAACAAGAGGATTTATAACTTTGTGTCCAACGTAAGCCACCTAATGGATGTCCTAATTAAGACAGAGCTGTAAAGACTTCCAGAGTGCAGTGGTCACAGGGGTTGTGGGAGGTAGACTTGTGATGGGGTGGGGGTTGTAGACCAGGGAGAAATGAAAAATCAAGGCTGGTTTTATTTTATCCATTACTGTCCTGGCTGCCTAGGCTCTCTCCACATTTAAAGCTTGGAATGCAGCTAAATTGCCCCCTACAGGTAAACATGTGCACTGCAGGGTGGATTTTAAACCGCAAAAGTCCATTTGCTTCAGGGCTGAGGGAGCTTCAGGTGACCCTCTAGGCTCTCATTAGAAGCTCTTGTTAAATGATTGGAAACACTGCAGAACAGCTTGAACCAGTTGGCCATCAGACAAGGGTGTAGCGGTTCCTATCGTGTCTCATTTCCCCATTTCAGATGTCTTTGCCCACCCTGATGTAAATGCAGATTGCATGAATACAAAGATGAGATCAAGAATTTCAAATCCCTTTAAGTCTTGTTTCATGGGTGTGATTTAATTTTAGATGCTTGTTCTGAGAACAGTCTTAAACTGATTAACAATCACCATTCATTCTTAGCGTGGCACTAGTCAGCAGCTGGAAATGCATTTAATTTCTCAGTAATCTCTTAGTTCACGGAGAGCAAGAGATTTGCCGTAGCTGCATAGCAGAGATATACTACTGGCTTCTCTCTATTTACACAATGACAAAGGTATGTGCACATGAACATCGCGACATGTTATGCTCCAACACAAATAAAGTTTTGACAATAACATCAGGTGATTTGAAGTACTGAGGATTTGTTGATGTGTCAGTTTACAGAGACTACTGGAAGTAACAAAAAATATAGACAGTTCCACTGCACATTACAGTATTTACATGAACATAAGTTTTTGTTGTTTATTTTTGTTTTAATACATTTGAGAAATTTCAGAATCTGACGCCAGTCAGTAGTTAACATCTTAACAGTAATGCTTTTATACAGCAACTAAAAACTTAGATGTTTTTTTTTTCAATTATTTCATTTTATTTTATTATTTTTTTTGTAAAAAGTGTCATTCACATTAGCAAGAAATATATTTTAGATTGTGTAATATAATAGTATGCTAATAATGTTGTAATCACAAATCTTATTTAATGCTGAATGCGTAAAGGGGAATTTTTAGCTTTTTATTCCCCAGAAATATTTATTATATTAATAAATAATAATTGTTAATTTTATATGCTGTTGTAATTTTTGTATTGTAAAGCATCTTTGAGTGTCATGAAAAGCGCTATACTAAATAAAATGTAGTATTATTATTATTATTATTATTATTATTATTATTATTAAGGCTGCACAGCACTGAAGGGACTTTATGTACAGTAGGTTCATCTTGCAACGCTATTTGTGTCACAAGAGGTCACCCTTCAGCAGGAAAGAGAGTGGTCAGTTTTGTGTGGGACTTATTCGAACATTAATAAAGGATTATAACCAAAAATCATTTTTAATGCCTATTCTAAATAGACTTTTTGTTGAATTTTAGCTAAAAATAGACAGAAATGAACAACTTGAATAGAACATTTAAGATATCATTTTAAACTACTGGAGTACTTTAATGATCATTTTACCTTACATCATGTGGCTCATATTCCTTTATACATTTTTGAGATAATAAGAGGAGGAAGAAGAAGAAGAAGAAGAAGAATTTACACTTATATAGCACCTGTCATAAACCCAAGGACGCTTGAACACAAAATGTACATATTGCTTTGATCCTAGTTTGTGTTTGGGATGCAAATCAGCTCACCGTTAAAATGTTCCCTGTCACACAGCTGGCCACAGTAGCAGACTGAGTGGGTGTCATATTTCAGACTACCGGGCAGTGCCAGCTGACTTCATTAGACCAAGCAATGCAGCACTTACACTGCTTTCACTGCCAATCTCTGTACTATGACAGACTGACATTCACTGTGTGTGGACAGCAACACCATGACTCAGCCCTTATTCCAAGAGTGTGAATATTGCTGTGGAACATCTCTAGTTCACCATTCACACTGTGTGCTTTCTAAACTGGACATTTATACAAACGGTGGTTGCAGGAAGGACACAGATTTCAAAGTGAAAACAGCAAGTTTATATAAAAAATTATTTTTTTTTTCTCAGAAAAATAATTAAAAGCTTGGCTTTTTCAGCTGTGTAATTTCAAGTTAATGGTTCCCTCTCTCTCTCTCTTTCTCATGTCATCTGACAGACAGAATGCAGACAAATGTTTGGTGTTCAGGCTTCTTAATGCCTTGTTCCTTATTCCTCTAATTGTATCCATGCATCTTGTTTCTGGCCGCCCACCTTCTTCCCCATTCAGATGAAGTGATTCTTCTCTTGATGTGTACAAAATAAGTTTGGCTGTCTAGGCAGTGAGTGAAAGTTGAGACATGGAAAATGTAGTTAAAAGTTTTTATTATTATTATTTTTTTTTTTTTTTATTCAATTTATTTATTTTTTGTCCTAAGCACTCTCGAAAAGTATTGTCCAACAAACTCAAAGACATCAATATTTCTACTTTTCTGTTTTTATTGTGCAGCTTTCACATCCATAACGAAATACAGATTCTGAATAACAAATAACATTTTAATTTTTGTTTTGCCGAGCATGTGACAATTTTCTACTTATTTGCACAACACTTACACATTTTGAAGCTAACATATGTTACCTGTCTTTGTCTTTTTGCAAATAAAAAATGCATTGGTTTTATTTATTCATGTCTATTCACATAACCTGATAAATTTTTCATAAAGTGTCTTGTTTTGTATTGTAAGCCATTTCTTTCTCGATATTATAACTCGGTGCTTACAGTAGATATAAGTCTTTGTGTGATCCTGTGATATCATAGATTTGCCCAAAATTACAATCACTATCACCACCTTTTATATAAAAAATGGAAAACACTCAAAATTGTGCAGCAGCTCTCTGATTGGATTCACACCTTCATTTGAGAAAACTCCAGAAATAGAACCATGATTAATTGGTTTTACATGGTGTCAAAAATATGCATAGCACCTATTAGAATATGTAAGTAAATTATAGCTCAGACCTCATAACTGGATAACTTTTAACAATGGACAAATTAAAGGTGCTGAGTGAAACATTTGAGAAATAATCAATTTCTAACTGATACATGATAAAAATCTTATTTTTAGAATATTCAGTCCTTTAAGATTGTGCAGTATTTGTGAATTAAAGTCAACTGATGACTGTAATGTAGCACAAATGTATTACATTATTTGCATTAAAATAGCTCGTTATCAGTAAGATAACAGTATTGATCACAGTCAGCTGTTAATTAGCAGTAATTGTATCAGATTCCATACATCTCTAGAGTGCAGACAGCACAGAACACAGTGTAGCTATTGAAACTGTCAAAATGTCTTTCCATGTTAAGAGCTCAGACGAAAGCCTCTCTGACCTCAGTGACTCATTTCATAGACTGAGCCCTCAAGTTGTCAACTGTTGCAGTCACTTAATTCATGAAGTTCAAGAGGGAAATTGACTGCTCGTAATCGATTGCAGGAGAGCAGCTGTGCAGAAGCTGCAGTCCAAACGTCTGTTGCATATGTCTAAATGGAGCACATGAGCTGCACTTAATTGACGTGCAGCCATTGATCAGCCTATGGACAGGCAAGGGTGGACATCATGGATATGTAACTGACAGTCTTTTAATGTCAGAATGAAATTCCTTGAACATCATGATAATCATGTGTCTAATGCCAGGCGATGTTGATTCAGGAATGTGTCTAGCCTCAGGAAAACGAAAACTTTTTTGGAATTGATTTTGATTCCAGTTTGATTCCGATATAAATTATACAGTTTTTTCTCCCTTTGTATTCTTCAGAGGACATGCTCACTCTTCACTCTCAGAAGTATAAATATTTCATCCCTTCTTTTTCTCCCTTTCTACATGACAAATGTGCAGGCATGGGTCCAGGCCGGGCTCTGCATCAGCTGAGCTGGGACTGCTTGGTCTTCCTGGCATTAGGGTGTGTGTCGGGAGGGTTTGTGTTGCAGAGGGAATGATTCATAATGCATGTATGCTCGCTCACACTCCACTGCGTCCCCTCTCCTCTCCGGTGTCTGCTGGACAGCCTGGGCGGCGGGGGCGGGACATCAAACACACTCAGCCCCGTTTCTGACTATGATCGGCATCCTCATGAGACAGCGTTTTCTATGTTTTTCTATACGTTTCTCTGAGGACTTTGAGGCGCAATGAGAAAGGAGAGCAATTCTGCTTTGTGATTATTTAAACCAGCTAGAGAGGACGGCTCCTGCGTCTAGAGAGAGTGAGAACAGAAGGCGTTCCTGCACGGAACTGTGGAGCAAGCTGGAGTCTCAAGCAGCGAGAGGATTTGGCTCTGAATTCTGTTAGCGCCTTTCCAATGTGTCAAAAGGTGAAAAGCGTGTTGTTTGCTCTCTCGGGTAAACTGAGGCTGTAGGATTTGGCAAGCGAGCAATTTGGTGCATTTCCCTCATTTAAAGAGTTAATCATCTGCTGTTCACAGGTGGATTGATGACAGGATATGCAAATTGAGTTAACACAGCTGAGTCATGCTAGTATTGGCAGCAATAAGTTTGCATATTAATACATTTTAGACTATATATACAGAATATATATATTTAAGGCCATTTAAAGATCTGGAATAAGCCAAACATGCTTCAGGTAATAATTCACAAGCAGTTGATTGGAGATGTCTCCGACATGAAAATGGATTATACTGCAAAATAAATAGAACATATTACATTCTACAGTATCATTCTTTTGGGATCTTTTTCCCCTCCATCATTTGACGTTGCACGTTTGAGTAGTTCCCATGGACACCTTTCACTAGATATTTTGATTGATGTGACATTTTCATTTTCATTCCCGAGCCTCGCTCTCCAGAGAAAAACGTTCCCTCATATCCAGTATGTCAGTGGATTGCAGCACTCCTATTAAACTTTATCCCCCACAGGACTCAATTTATCAGAGTACATTAAAATTAATAATAAAAAATGTGTCAGAAGCCAGTATAGACAGAAAGTTCAAATGAATGTCACAGTCCAGAATGATACAGTTAATAATTTGAAACAAGCTGTACTCTGTTTTGAGCTTTTGAAGCCATCACAGGCCTGATTTACAAATGTTTGGTTCCATTTCAGCTGTTAACTTTTTGTGCAGTTAACAAAAAATCAGTAAATATTGTGATTATAGAAACGTCATTATTAAATTAAAGGTTTGTTAATAGTGTTATCATTTGATTCTCATGATTATTGTCTAGTTGTCTACATTTTAAGTGATGAAGTTATCTATGCTAATTATTGACCCTTGGGAGTCTTGGGTTATTTTGCACATTTTTTAATACTTTGGATGTAGCCTTAACATACTACATTAACATATGTATGATTTTAAAGATGTTACAAGTCAAGTCAAGTCAAGTCAATTTATTTGTATAGCACATTTAAAAGACATCCAGTGCCGACCAAAGTGCTGAACAATATTTGGAATAAGACACTCCTGAAAGTATAAAACATTTAAATACAGAATATAAACTATAAAAATATAAGTAAAAGTGACATAACATTTACAATAACATACATGAAGCACATCATGATACATTAAATAGCTTATTACCATAACAGAATGGCTAATAACAAAAGCTGCTCAGGACTCAAAGGCCTGTGAGAATAAGTATGTTTTTAAATTGGCTTTAAAATTATCTATTGTTGCTGATTCCCTTATAAAACTTGGAAGGTTGTTCCATAGTTTTGGAGCTGCTACCGAAAAGGCTCGGTCACCTTTGAACTTTAACCGAGATCGCGGAATGTCTAAAGTCCATTGGTTAGAAGAACGCAGTGAGCGAGGAGTAGAGCGAGAATGAAGGAGATTGGAGATGTAGGTAGGAGCTAAGCCATGAAGAGCTTTAATTCTACCCTGAATTTTACTGGGAGCCAATTTAGTGAAGCCAGCACAGGGGTGATATGGTCTCTTTTTTTAGTGCCGGTCAGGAGACGTGCAGCTGCGTTTTGCACCAGCTGGAGACGTGAGAGGCTCGACTGACAAATACCCAAATAGAGAGCATTGTAGTAATCCAGACGTGACGAAATAAAAGCGTGAATAACTGTTTCCAGATCCTTGAAACATAAAATGTTTTTAAGCTTAGCTATATTCCTGAGCTGATAAAAACTTCCTCTAACCACTAAGCTGATTTGTTTTTGGAAGTTTAGGTTAGTGTCAAAGATGAAGCCCAGGTTTTTGACATGCTCATGTAGGTTGGGTTTTAAAGAGCCCAGATCATTGGCTATCATTGGTTACAGGTTATAAAGGTGAACATAAAATGGTAGAAATTTTTAGCCCATATAGTGACAATATTGGCAGGTCCTCCTGCATTCTGTGGCTTCTTTATGGACATCACTCCTCTTGCAATGCATTTTTTTTTTTGTAAATATGACTTTTTGTTTTTCTAATTTAATCCTTTAGAAGTTGACAGATGCTGCCAGATGTCAAATTAAATGTTTCCCTTTGTTTATATGATCAGATAAGATAAAACTTTCAGGAGATTCTTTCAGGGAAATTCTGTTTCCAGCAGCAACAGTAGCAGCACACAGGCTAAAAGATAAACATTACTAAACAAGGTAAAACTGGTCTCCTTAACTTTTACCTACATTTTAAAATTAAGGTGTCATTTTAATTGTAAAATATGTACATAAGTAAATGACTAGTGGGTGTTGGCTGCCGCTCTTCCAGTCCATCCTCTGTCATCCTGTTTCTCCTCCCCCCAGTAAGGAGTTATACAGGGGATAAGGGACATAAGAGTGTTGCAGTCTATTGGTCCTGCATTTAGGAAGGAGCAGTTTTTCACTGAAAAGTCTCCTCTGGTTGCTGATGACAGTGTGCAAAGGGTGACAGGCATTGTCCATAATATGCAGCAGTTTGTGAAGTGTTCTCTGCCACTGTCACCAGGGTGTCCAGCTTCATGCTGACCACAGAGCCGGCTCGCCTGATCAGCTTATTCAGCCTACCTGCGTCCTTAGATGTGCTGCCCCCAGCACACCATGGTGTAAAAGAGGACACTGGCAACTGGTAGAACATCCACAGGAATTTCCTGTAGATGTTAAAGTACCTGAGCCTCATCAGGAAGTACAGCCTGCTTTGTCCCTTCTTATACAGGTGGTTGGTGTGTGTAGTCCAGTCCAGTTTGTTGTCTAGCCACAGTCCAAGGTACTTGTACAAATCTACAGCATCCACCTTAACCCCCTCCATTAGAACTGGGCACTGACATGGTCTGGACTTCCCAAAATCAATGACCAGCTCCTTAGTCTTTGAGGGACTGAGCTGTAGATTAAGTGCGGCACCAGTCTGTTAAGTCCCTCACCGAGCTCCAATACTCCTCCACCCTGTCCCATTTGATACATACAACTATGGCTGTGTTACACAGGCTTTTATTCAGCACAAACTAAGTATGTGTCATAAATCTATATTTTGATTAAATCTGCTCAAGACTTAGGCTTTCCAAAAACCTATTTTCAAATGTGCTGACATATCGTGAACAAGCACCTTCTAAATTTCTTATTTCTAGCCAAGACTTTTGAGCTCAGAACTGAATACCTGTTACCTACACACTGGTCATTACAGTTTTTAGAAATTGTATGTGTTTTTATTTATAAAACTTAACAAATGTGAGTTGATATGTGGTTCCCTCATTCAGTGGTTCCTAGATTGAATATTTATGAGATATCTTTTGTTCAAGTTCACCCAGGTCAGAGGTCTTTTTTTCGCATTCCACACATTCCACGGCCGATTATCCCCCAATTAAATGTCCAGAATTACCATGTCATTATCATATGAATGACAGATCGCACCATTTGGTGGGAAAATTTGCACAACTGTCTGACTTTCTCTGAAAAATGTGTCTCTGCTTATTTAAGCTCCTCTGACAAATATCTGAAAATGTTGGTTAATGCTGTATATATTTGAAAAGTAGACCCTTTTTACGGCAGAGTTATATAAGTGTTTTTGCAAAATTTCAGTATTGGCCCCACTGGCGGGAGCGCCGACTTCAGAGGGTTAAAGAAGTTAAGTTGGTTTGCTTCCTCCATTGTCCTCCCATGACTATGTTTGTTGTCTTGTGACATGATATTACAGACATTCAGTTTCAGTAAGTCTATAGAATCTGACTGTGAAGATCACATCACAGACCATTGCAGTTGTCTACCAACAACTTAGCTATCATCCAGGAGACTCTGGCAACACCTTATCCTCCACCTATCAGTGCTCTAGCAGCCACTTTGCGTTTTCTTCAGGAAATCCACACAAGCTAGTTATATTAATCATTGGCAGGCGGCAAGTGTAGAGATACTTTAATTGAACAGACTTGAAAAATATCTTAAGGCAACAAAACATTGGATCAGTCAGTTTAGAAACATGACCCAAGGTCAACACATATGATACATACTAATAGAATAGCCTAATAAAGCTTAGGTTCTCACACCTGTAAGTCCAGACTGAGGTCTGAACCAGGGTTCATCTTTTTGTTTAAATCTGATCTGGTAAGTTTTGAAAGTGAATGTGAAAGTGCAGAATCATTGACCAGTATGATTGCACAGACTCTTTAACCTATCCATGCAGTGAAACACACTCACCAGTAGGGCTGCAAATCTTTGGAAATCGAGCGAATCGATCCAGAATCGATTCTTGAGGTCAGGAATAAATTTTTTTCCGATTCTTTCAAATACGAACGAAATACGTTACTTTACCGTTGCAATCTCTGCCAATCGCATGAGTCACGTCAAGCCCTTTCTTACCCGGGTCAGGTTGACGGTAAAATCCAAAGTGTTTCCAAATGGTTGCTTTCAAAGTCCGTGGCTTGGCTTGCATGCCTGTACATAGCCCACACTGCTTCCTTGTTTTGCCTAGCACTACGGTGGCTGAGAAGGCACATCCGCACCCGCAAAAAAAATTGTGTTTTTGAAAACGAGAATTGATGCTGAATCGTTCAATGTTAGAAATGCGATTCGAGCTTGAAGCGATTTTTTCCTGCACCCCTACTCACCAGTGAACACCCTAGTGAGGCGAGTGAGGACACTACACTATCCATGGTGCCTTGCTCAAGGGCATTCCAGTCATGCCCTGCCAGGGGATCAATCTCACAATCTTCTGTTCCCTAAACACCTGGCCATGGCTGCCCCAGTTCCCACTTAAGTTTAGTGAGCACACTAAAGAACTTTGCATCATAAGACCTACTTCTTATCATCACCTACGTGATCTGCATCTCCCTGTTTGCAGAACGGTGTGCATGTGATGTCAGCATTTTCTCAGTTAAGCACCTGGTAGCCTTTCCAGTTTTCATTTTACATTTGAGGCATTTAGCAGACGCTTTTATCCAAAGCAGCTTACACTTGGGGATTAGGTGCCTTGCACTTCAGTCGTGACCTGCCCAGGGATCGAACCAGCGACCTTCAGGTCACCAGACCAGATCCTTAACCACTAGGCCACGGCTGCCCCCTACTATTTTGTATCCATGTACCATACCATATACCAGCAGCATCAACTTAAGGCACAGTACTTCCAAATGAACATGTAATCCTGCTCCTCATCTCCCCATCTGCCTCCATGGCTCATTTTTGCTGATTTTCCAGTTCTTTTATCTCTTGTTGTTTAATGAGTTGTTTCAACTTCCTGTGATTGATCCAAAAGTCCAAACCACCCGAAAAAGTGTTTTCACACTGCAAACGAACGTGACTCTGGTTCGGTTGATCCGGAACCAAGACCACCTCTTTTGGTCTGTCCAGATGTTGGTATTTTGTTCCATATCATGGTCTGAGACACCTTTCACACTATTGTGGTTGCCTGAAAGGTCCAGATTGAATGTGGTAGCTGTGAAAGCTCCCTTACACTACGACTTTCACATGGTCAAGACTTTAGAAACAAAAAACCCATTGACACACTTCTTAGTCCAGAGAATGAAGGTGCAGGTGGTGCAGAGATTCCAGGGTTCAGTAGAGAAGGAAACAATGTGGCAACAAGGTCTCCAAGAGCAGAGACCTTGGAGCAATGTGCAAAAGCTTTGTTGTACAAGTAGCTTTATTCTCTCACTTCTCCCACACTATTCAGCCAGTATGAAGATATCGGAAAAGAAGGCTGGCGTGTTATTGAACTCTCGCATTTTTTTCTTTCTTTCTTTCTCTTTTAATTCTTTCATTCTTTGTGTTGCACACTTAGGCTTATATTGCTATAAAAAGATAGAAATTAATAATAACAAATGCTTTTTCTTGAAATGCTAGGCGTCAGTGAAATGTCTTTTGGTGAATATTAATCAAGGCTGAATTGGACCTCCTACACATCAAGGTAATTATGAAAATAGGCTACAGCACAGTCTGTCAGTTTACAGCAATTTGGCAAGATTCTCCTGTTGGAAGGCACAAAACAGATATCCAAACTCATCATATGGTCACATTTACACAATTCTAAATATAGTGACTTTTTTTTTTTTTTATGAATCCAGAGTCAAGTTAAATACGCTGTTTTAAACTGTAGATTCAACATAATTTTAACCCAGAGGAAGCATCAGCCATGCCCACATAAATCATATGGCTGGCTCAAGACACCACAGAATCAAGAAAAAGTAATGCTGAGCATTTGCTCAACAAATTGGCCAACTTTCTTCAAAAGTGCTGGCATAAGTTTTACTTTGATGTAGATCAGCTAAGTGAAAATATAGATGATTTAAAATTGATATAAGAATTAAATTTATGCATATGGATAAGTAATGAGACAGAAGGGGCAAGATGCCTGTGAGGAAGCCACGTAGTGATGCAGAGCCTGTCAACGCAGCTCATTCAGCAAACAACTAGTGGAATATAGCTTAGTATTATCTCAGTTTACCATTATATGTTACACTTATAACCTGTGTTAACATGCTCAATCTGTAAAATGCTTCAAAGTGCATGTTTGTGTTATTTGTAATAAAAAAATAATAATTGAAAAAAAATCATTAAAAAAATAAATTTTTCAAATCTAATTGGTGTTTTTTTGGGTCCAGTATGTTGATACTGTATGTCAAAGTGAAAAAAAAGTAAGTTCATATATATAAGCTGAAAGAAAAGCAAACAAAACATTAGCATGGTATAAATAAATAATAAGTAAGTACGTAAATAAATAAATAAGGTATTTTAATGTGACAAAGTCCAAAGTATTAAAAAATGGCCGGAATAGCCCGAGGCTCACAAGGGTTAAATTATTTTGAACTGGTCATTTTGTAAATATGTATTAAAGGTCATAACTGCATGCTTGTTTTAAATTAAACAACACTTCTTTGTTTATTCAGAACATAACCTTAGCAATAATTACAATATAAAAATCAGAGAGTACTGACTTAGGCAGAGGGAGGAACAAGTGGGCTGTAAATGCATATGTAGATGTTGGAGGCCTGAAATTATGCACTTGAACCTGCGGATAATGTTGGCGATTTATTCAGTGTCAGACAGGACGGAGAGCAGGGTTGGCTCATCTGCTGAGCTCATGGAGATAAGAGACTAGCTCTCAGCCTAGGGGAAGGGCCAACAGCCCATTTTAAAAGCTGCCGTACAGTCATCCACATACCATTGTTACATAAAGATGAACACCCCCCTTGGCTCAGTGAGTTTTATGGTAATCACATAGGTTTTTTTTATGTGTGTGTGCTTTGTTTTCTGGTATGTATGGCATGATTGTGTTGTACATAAGTGGTGATTTGACCTGTCAGACAATGTTAGAGGGAGATATTACCCTGTTCAGCTCTTTGGTGGTACCAAGCTCTTAGGAGAGGCTGAATATAATAGAAGTGTATCACCGTTAATGGTAATGGAAGGAGTGTGCATGTAATGTGTGCACTCAGTAAGGATGGATAGAAAAAAAGATCAATATAGGAATCATTTTTTTCTGGCACCAAACCGATGCGCTGATTTAAAGATAAAAGAGGAAGAAAGCCTTCTAAAGGTTATTTCCTTTCATAGAGATTCAGCATCATTGCATCTCTGTGAATACATCACTCCGAACGTAATTCACAGTTCACTTGATATTTAACCCTACTGACATGCTTATAACAAGTGACCAGGCCAGTGACGGCCAGTGACCCAGCAAATGAAACTATTTCATGTTTGGAAACCTTTTTGATCTACTTCAGATTACTTCTGCTGAAATTCAACTGCATGTGTGCACATATTATGTATCCAGTAATAATATTTTTATGAAGTGTAGTTTGATATCCAATAGAGATGCATGATATATTGGCACTGAAGAAAACAAAACCTTCAAAAATCCTTTTATATATACAGTACTTAGTCTTAGATACCTCAAATTGTTAATTAAAACACATTATTTTGGTAATAAGTGTGATTTTTAATAGATGCAAATAAACATAAATACAATAAAAAAAACCCTCAATTTATAGTTTTTTTGTTTGTTTGTTTGTTTGTTTGTTTGTTTTAAGAGCTTGTCAACTAGTGTGAAAAACAAAGTTTGGTTGTAGATGTTCTCCTCAGTGCTACTCAGCCATCACCTGAATTTAAGTTTGTGTTTTCTTTTTGTGATTAGTGGAGTTTTATAAAGAATATACATAAATTCCTGGCCATATATAAATATTTTTATGTTTTTTTTGTGTGTGCGTGTGTGCGTGTGTGCGTGTGTGCGTGTGTGTGTGTGTGTGTTACACAATGGAACCTCGGTTATTGTTTGTCCTGGTTATCATACAATTTGTTCATCGTTTACTTTTTTCTGGGAAATTTTGTCCCAGTTATCGTTCATCCGCCCGGTTTTCATCGGTGTGCAGACGTGACTTACTGCTTATTTGGCAAAACAAAGCCTTTCACCCATGCATTCAATGTTCATTCTGTCTTTGTTTCTCATTGAGTGAGCTTCACCTCACATATTCATCTGAAACATTTCCAATGTTTTTCCAGTGCTTTTTGCGCATGTTTATTGAGTGGGCCAGAAACAGACCTCTCTGGACACATTTTCATATGCCAAGAACATGTCACGGGACTGTACCCAGTCTTATGAGTGTAACGAAACACAGAAGAGACAGAAGTTAAAGATCTTCACAAAAAAGGTTTGAGAAGGACCCAAATAAAAACACTCATAACAAACTAAAACACGTCATGCTAAAGTGACAGCACGCAGCAGTACCAAATGAAAATGGGTGCGAAAACAAATAACGGCGAAGAATGGGTGTAATAAACAAAGGCTGCCGGCTGGACCAAACTAGCACACTCCAAAATACTCTAAAATCAAGTGTGCCACTGATAAACCCTTAAGAGTGATGTTAAATGTTCATTTACCCATTTTATTAGTCTTTTGTTCTGTATGTAAAACTATAGTTATTCTGTATATTTTTTTTGTTTGTATTTTGGAGTGTCTGGAACGGGTTTGTTGGGTTTACATTGGATATTAAATATTGCTTCAGTTATCCCTCTTTTTGGTTATCATCAGGCACTTTAGAAGAGATAAATGACAAAAGCTGAGGTTTCACTGTACATATATATGTAATTTAAGAATATAATGACCACCTCTTTTATCCACCACCACAGAGTATTATTTGGGTGGTGGATCATTCTCAGCACTACAGTGGTCCTGATGTGGTGGTGTTGTGTTAGTGTGTGTTGGGCTACTATGAGTGGCTGAGACACAGCAGAGCTGCTGATGTTTTTAAACAACTCAGTGTCACTGCTGCAGTGAAAATAGTGCACCAACCCCAACTAGCCAGCAGCTGCCAGTGAAGGAGGATGACCAAATCCAACTGTGCAGCAACAGATGAGCTGCTCTCTCTGACTTTACATCTACAAAGTGGACCAACACTGACGGTGTTGGTGGTATGTTAGTGTGTGGTACGATTGTATCACAAACAGCAGAGCTGTTGGAGATATTAAACACTGTGTTAGCCCACTGTCCACTCTATTAGATACATCTGCCTTATTGGTCCTCTTTGGTCACCATTCGTTGGTGGTCACGGTACAATAATGGCAATGACACTGAGGTGTCTGATCCACTCATACCAGCCCAACACATACTAACACACCACCACCACATCAGTGCTGAGAATGATCCACCACCCAAATAATAGCTGCTCTGTGGTGGTCCTGTGGGGGGTCACAATATAGCACTAAATTGCCAGTCATTTCTAGTAAATGTCTGCCCTTTTTTGAATGAGTAACATATTTGAGTAATGGATTCAGGCTGTGCTAATGATTCTAATGACCTCATCACTTCTCATTATGCTCAATTTTCTCAATCCTAATGCAAAATCATAAAACATATATTGCCCTGTGACCCTCATACTGGATAGAGCTTGGCAGTTCTCTGCCACTTTGGTTTCTCTGCAAGTCTGATGATGTTCTGTTGAAGCTGAGTCAATCCCAGAACACTCTTTCTTTTCACTTTGGTTCACAACACACTTCTCATCGTTCTGACCTTCTAAGCATGTCAGAGCTGACCTCGAAGAAGCAGAGCAATAGTAGTGAGCTCACTCAACACTCACACCAAAGGAAGCATGCCTTTCCATCCTGCAGTATCGATCTCTCTCAGGCTTCCTCCGCCTCTCCTCACTCCTCTCCTTTGTCCAATAACCGCTTGGGATTGGCTTGCGGTCGGGAAGCCAAACATGCTGGGTTGTTTGATCCCCCTACACCACAGGAGAGAGAGAGAGAACGTGTGAGCATGTGTGTACGCTTTGTGTGTGTGTGATTGTGTCAATTGCGCCATTTCAGGGATTGATCTGTATCCGAGGGGAAAGATGGAGAGCTTAAATGCAAATTTACCAGCAGCTGCAAAGCACTGAGTGTTGGACAAAGAAGCAAGGCCTCCGGAGACATGTGGTCAGAGTGTGTGCTAATGTGTCCAACGGCTCCTCCAGGGGGTGGGTACGGATGGTCCCGGCAGGCCCAGCAACGTGACCTCTTTACTGGACCAGAGCACACTCACCTTGCCCTGGGATGTTTCCCTTTCAAGCTCCGTTCCTGTCGTTGCATTGATTAGACGTGCGGCTCACAGCCCAGCCGAGCTTGGCACCCCAGCACTCCCAACAGGAGGCCTCTTTAATTCATCTTTCACCCTGCATCTCTAATGAGATTAGAGATGACCTGTGGAGGAGAGGTGCCATTCCTGCACATTTGCTGTAAACGTTGAAGTACATTAGCTGTGAGCTAATCTAGGAGGTTCGGGAGTGTAGTGCACTCTTTTATGTGCAGCTTACTGCTAACGACAGCAAATGGGCACTGTAATGTCGGAATGCTGTTTTTGTCGTTTTTGGAGGTTCTCGGCTTCATAACGAGGCTTGGAAGTTGATGATGCATTGCAGTAAGACATTTAGGTGATGTGCTTTATTTGTTCGAGGGACTAATGATAGCTCATAATAGCTTTAATCTGAGTTGTAATCATGCCTTTAAAAGGATATGTTGTCATTAGCACGTCTGTTGCAAATGCCATTATGGCATACATGCTTGCACTTGGAAGCAATGAAGATGATGATTAAATGTCTATAGATAAAGTCATGGTAATGAATCGAGCTGGGCAAGATGAATAAGTTGGGATGCCTAATGACATAAGGACAGTAATTGGATGCATATTTTCTTGCCTAACAATTGTCGCATCGTACATAGAGGCTATTAAAGCGGAATTGCCTTTGAGGTCACATTACCAGCGGTGGTGCCGAGGCAAACAAATTCCCAAATAAGCATGGAAGCCCGCTCCCCCTCACCATGAAATAATCAGTCTAATTCCATCCAGCCACACAAGCTGCTGTTTCTACCTTTCCTGCCTCCACCTGGGACTTTCATCAGCTTTTGCCTAATTAGCTCAAAGAAGCTGTCAATCATCCCTAATTATAAGGCAATCTCCCCTCCCATTCTGTTTCCACAGGGGTACCAAATCAAGCATCAAATCTCTGCCCCTCCCTCTTCTAAATGGACCTGAACGTAGGACAGTGCGTGCTTATAGCTAAGGAGTTTTGAACTTAAGCACATATTTTCTCTTTGTAGTGGATATTAGACAGGGTATATTCACTATTCAGGAGGTTTGGGCAGCAGGAGAGGAAATGATTGGGGATGGGGCAGGGGGTGTAATGGGTAGGAAGCAGGAAGTGTGCAGGATAATGACACGTCCTGCCGCTCTGTAGCAGCCCCTGCGTGCCGTCTAAAGGGCTTGCACAGCGCCTGCCCACACTAGATGTGCATGGGTCCAAACCCACATGCACACACACACAACCCCCAGCTGCTCCTGTCAAGGACAGCGATTGAATTGAATGACTAAATAGAGAACACAGTGTGTATGAAGCAGCGACGGAGATAACTACAGTGACATTTATTTCAGTAACTGTCTTTTCAGTTAAAGAGAACTCACGAGGTGCAGGATGTAAATGAAAACATTTCACTAACATTACAGACATAAAAAGATATACTACTGAATAAAATGTTCTGCATTATTGATACGCTGCACAAGCACTGGCTGAAAACAAGCAAAAATCATAATTAACTCATAACTCAGTTTACTTCTATGACAGATGTCTCATCTGAGAATTTGGCTATGTTGTTTTTATCAGCCTTTAACTCAAAGCAGACATTGTTTTGGATTATTGATTTTTTTATTTCATCAGACAAGGATTGGATTTAAGTAAGATCAGACAATGCTTTATTCTCTGTAAACACTCTCACAGTCTTTTGGATGTTCCAAAGGATTTCAGCCAGATTTGCCCACCCCCATGTGTAAATTATTCATTTATGCATTATTGGGATGGAAACGGTAACAAAGTAGCAGCACTTTCTGCTGGAATGAAGGCTGAAGCTTTCTCGGGGAAGACGAGGAAAAAGAGAGAAAAAAGAGGGCAGAAATCAAATATAGTAGTAACAAATAAAGAGCGGGTTGTGAAATAATCTCGAGAATGTTATATTCCTCATCCAAGAGACGTCTTGAGTTCAAATGAGTTGTGAGAAGCCAGAGGGGGAAAAGAGGTAAGGGAGGGGTGTAACCAAGAGAGAGAAAGGACGGTAATGAAGATGACATCCTGAGAGCATGGCATGGCTGCTGCTGTTCAAGCCATCAGAGAATAATATCCTGCTGAGTACACACATAATTTATTACTGCAATTTAATTGCCCCTTCAAATAAGTTCCAATGGAGCTCATTATCCACTTTGATGAAGATCGGTCCAGACAACGAAGATGCCGAGAGTGGCGAGCGAAAATGAAACAAAAAAATGAACCCTTTTCAAAGATGCAAACTCCTCATCTTTTTAACATCATAATAGGTTGCCTACAAGATGCGGTTGGTGGTTGGAGTTCAGAACAATTTGTTTACATTTTCAGCACTGCATTTTACCTGCTCTGCATCTGTTAAGATATTCTTACCTAAAGTCTCTCCTAACCAATAAAAGAAATGAGAACTATCCAGTCAGAGTTGGTCTTTACCAAATCCTGGCAAGAAAGCACTGTTTTGTACTCATGAGCAGAGAAAATATGAAGGACAAGGAGCCAGGGTGATTTTATCTGTTGGCATTTGGGACTTAGCGATCGTTGGCCCAGAGTAGGGACATGTCGAATGATGGTCTTAGAAGGATTCTCCACTAGCAAATTTTGACTTTCTTTTTTGAACCTCTGGAGTCGGTGTTTCTACCACCAACATATTAATGAAATTCCGAAAATAACACTCGAAATTTTATCCTAGAAAAAAAATGCAAAACATACACCAGAAACTTTAAAGGGTCTACTTTTCAAACATATATATATATATATATATATATTCATTATTTTATATTATTATTATTATTTTTATTTAATTATTTTTTGCCCACCCCCTATATGTACGCTATATCTTGAATCCAAATCTATTTTTAGATATTTGTGTGAGGAGTGTAAATAAGCAGAGACACATTTTTGAGAGCTAGTCAGACAGCTGCACATTTTTTGGATGCAATCTGTCATTCACATGATAATGACATAATAATTATGGACATTAAGATGGTGGAGTACTAGCCGTGGAATGTGTGGAATATCTCATAAATATTACGTCTAGGAACCACTGAATGAGTAAAACTGTCATATTTGTTAAGCTTTTGAAGTAAAACCACATACAATTTCTAAAAACTGTAATTACCAGTGTGTAAGTAACACCTCAGTTTTTTTCAGTTCTGAGCTCAAAAGTCTTGACTAGAAATATTTAGAGTGTGTTTTCACAATATATCAGCACATCTGAAAATAGGCTTTTGGAAAGTCTAAGTTTAGAGCAAATATATAGATTTATGAAACTCTTACTGTTTTGACACTGTTGATGCAGAGTTTGTGCTGAACAAAGGACTCCAGGGGGTTAAATAGTAAAAGTAAAATTAATTTTGTGCACACCTCTGAACATCCACACCCACCAGTGATGTTCACCATCACAATGCACCTACACAGCGTTCTCACCTTTTTACTTGTTTACATCCCTGCCTTTTACAGCTGAAGGATGAGGAAGTGGCTGTCTAGGTTTAGTCTTATCCTTCCATTGTTTAGTATAAACATTTGGTAATTAGAAGTGAAGCACTGCTGCAGACATAGAATAATCCATGACTCTGTCTTCATGCTAAGCCCGGGCACTACAGTAGGTTTACTTGATGTCTGTTTGGTTGTGCTGTGTTGTTTCATTGCTCACTCAAAATCCTCCTCTATTGCAGCAGCTGTGCTCCATGCGTTTGGAGACAGTAACAGAGCTTTAATGTTTGATCACAGAGCAGCGTAGCTGCTGTCCATAGTGGAACTAAACACACTTACTCTTTTTTTTCCCACAGACAGACTTGAAAGTGGAAAGCAGTCTGTAAAAGACAGCAGGACTCCCACTCAGTCGCAGCTCTTGCCTGTAAAATTTCGACTCTATTTTTCTCCGTCTCTATTGCCTCCATTGCAAGCACTTTCCCACTCTTATAGCCTACCGAGCACGGAAGACCATAAATAAATAGGGAGGTGATTTGACACGTTTTATTAATAAAACAAAACACGCACAGGCTACAAATGGTTTTTAATCTATTTACCTATTAAACAAGCCATACTATTGCTTCTCATGAAGAAAGTCAAAGGGTACATTGAATGTGTGGGATGTTGAAATGAAAAGGTTGAACATTTTCCATTGCGGCTGCTCTAGCCATATGACATTTAACACTTATGGACCATTCTGTTCATGTATTAATTATGAAGTTTGTCTCCAGCCTGTATTTAATGCCACTGAATTTCCAGTTTAAAGAGCGGAGGCTAATCAGACCTTTCACACGAGGAGATGAATTGATGTTGAAATTGAGCAGTGATGAACGGGAAGCATAGTTTCTCCTAGGTATTTACACACCCACACTCCCAGAGAGAGGGGATGGGAGGGAAAGCTGCTCGATTAGCCTGACATCCCACCAGATTTTTTTTTTTTTTGGGCTAAGCTCTGAGTGTGTTTGGCCTTGCTGTCTCGTCCCCCACTCGGTCAAGGACAGCACCCATCTTCCCCTGGGGCTTGCTGCTAAAATCCCAGCCTTGCTCGGCACACAGAGAGAGGGGAAAATATTGTAATTGGACCTGTTCTTTTGGTAAGGAGTAGAGGCAAAAACACCCTGAGGTCGCTCACAGCCAAGCTCCTGTCCCATCTACCAGCAGCAGGGCTCTTCTAGAACTAGGGTTCCTAGATGAGATTGCAGTGTGGCTTACCAGCATGGCACCAACTATTGACTGTTTTCTAAATGTTCAGTTAGACAATAAAAGGTTTAACCACCAGTGAACCTAAAAACACAATACTGAATAGCAATTACTTTGTTTTGTGTCTATCTGAGCATTCCTATTTTCAACAGTCCTCGTCACTGTGGTCCTTTCAGTGAGAGTTACTTTTACTGGAGGACATGGGCTCCTGTGTTCGTCAGGACAAAGGAAATGGAATAGAATTATTTTAACTACCTAAACAATAGCTGTCAAAATAAAAAATGCACATGTACAAAATAGAAAATGGCATTCAAATATATCTACCTCTGCTGCAATTTCTAATATTCCTGACAGTGGTTTTGTGACATCACGTGCAACAAATAATCATTAGAAGCATCACAGTGTTCCTGGCCATAAATCATCAAAACAAGGGTTTAATTGAATTGTCTTTAAATTGTTTCAAAATGTATGTGTTCTTCTTCTTCTTATCCGTTTAGTCGGGTCCAACTCGGTCACTCGATGGATCATTGCACTCCAACCCTCTCTGTCTCACACTGCTTTGATAGTGTCCATCCAGCGGGTTTTTAGTCAGTCCTTTCCTCACTTGTCACTGACCATTCCCAGCATGATGTCCTCCTCGAGGGAGTTACTTCGCATCCATGTGGCCGAAATATGATAGTGTTAATTTGGTCATTTTGGCTTCAAGCGAGGTCTTTGGTTTGATGCGATCGCTTACCTGTTTATTTGTGACTCGTGCCGTCCATGGTATTCAAAATAGCCTTCTCCAGCACCACAGTTCAAAGGAATCTATCTTCCGTCTATTCTCCTTTTTCAACGTCCATGTCTCACATCCACATGTGGCTATGGGAAAAATGCTGATTAGCCTGCATTTTGTTGCAAAGCAAATATCTCTGCATTTACAAACGTTCATATTGATCATAGCGCTTTGTCCTAACGCAATCCTTCGCTTTATTTTGGGAGTGCAGTTTCCACTGTGGCTGATCTTGGAACAGAGAAAGATGAATTCATCTACCTATTCTATTTCTTCATCGTTGATCTTGATTTTGATGTTTTGGTTTGCTGTGTTTGTCATGACCTTAGTCTTCTTGATATTTAGACACATGCCGAATCTCTCGCTTTCTTCATTCACTTTCGTGAGGAGGTTCTCAAGGTCTTTTTTGCTTGTGTATGTTTGTATGTGCACTCTGTAGCTGATCCATCTTAAGCAAACTGGTGTCTGCTTTACAAGTAAGTGTCTGCTTATAGTAAGTAATTGTCACTTCCTATTACATTTGTAAGGAAACGTAGAAAAGTAAGCTGATAGCGTTTGTCTGAGTATGCTTTCACTAAAGCCTGACTGTGCAGCCACAGTTGGTTTTCAGGCCTATTCAGTTAAAGCATCTAGGTGGGTGCCATCGCTTTGGTAGGGATCTGTTGGGATGTGGATGCTGTGGTATTCAGGGTGCCAGGTAGTGGCTAGAGAGTTGTTAAGTGGCTGCATGGGTGTTGCTAACTTGTTACTATGGTCTTCCAGTGGTTGTTCAAGTGCTATGTGGATGCTATGGTTTCTGACATCGTTGGTAAGATGTTGCTAGATGGTTGCTGTAGCCTCTGATGTTGTACTGATGTACCTAGACAGTTGTTATGGTCTCTGAAGGTGTGCCTAGGTGGCTGTTGTTATCTCAGAAGTAATTGCTAATATGGTTAAGATTCCAAAAATGATTTTATTTACCGTTTCTTTTTTAACATTCCAGTAATGTTGCTGCAACATTATGAGGACCTCACTTATAGTACACTAAAATACTGAGCACACACACACACAGAGAAAAATGCCTTTCAAATCTGTTTTGAAACTTGGCTTTCAGGTGTTACCAGAAACAACAAATAATACATAAACAGCTTGTTTAGAGGAGATAAATGAAATTAATCAAACATGACTTACGTTTGCTCTGAATGTCCTCCAGCTCATATTAACTAGACTCCTCCCTCTCTCCCACTTAGTCTAGCTGATGTTGTGATATTCAGAACTAATATAAATGACTTGTTGATGTTACTTCAAACGTTACCATAACGTTAATGGTTGAATTGGGAACATTCTATAAGAAACGTTCCAGAAACTTTGTAATGCAAACCTGTGCATCAACCAATCCATTACAAAATTTTGATTACATATAAATCCCTCAATAACTTGGCACCCACTTATTTGACAGACCTCTTGCAGCTATACCGTCCTTCTCGTCATCTCCAATCATCAGATTCTAACCTCCTCTTTCCCATCTGCAAATCCAAACATCGTACTTTAGGGGACAAGGCTTTTGTTATAGCCAACCCCACTCTCTGGAACTCTCCCCCTTTACACATCCGTGCTTCAGACTCACTTCAATCTTTCAAAAAACAGTTAAAAACTTATCTTTTTAGGCAAACTTTCAACCTCCACTAAAATACATAAAATTGATATATTATTAATATTATTATTAAACCATTATTACATCACATGCTTTAAAATATTCTGAGAACATGATTTCTGTAACGTTAAAGGCTTTCCTGGAACATTATAACAATGTTTTTGTAATGTTCTCTGTTAGCTGCACTGGTATCTAATCTGGTTGCTGTGCTGTGTCTGGTAGCTGATAAAGTATTCAAGCTGCATATTGGTAGGTGGGTGCTATCCAAGTGGTGGTAATGGTATCCCAAGTGGTTGTTATGGACACATTTTGCATGTCATTAAAATGCTGTAGGTAAAAATGAGAAGGACTGTGGTTGCTTTATTGAAACTCTACACACAAGTGCTATGTGTATTAGCCCCCCATTCCAGGTCACACGTTTTAGAATTGCTCTGCTGTTAATGTTCTGAAAACTGCAGGAGGAGTTATTGGACAAAAATAAGAAAATTAAAAAACAACAACATTAAATGTAAAGTAATCAAATCTTCTTTTGCTGGTTAGTGAAATGCCTCAGATTGTGATAAGACATTACTAGCTGCATCGCTCTGACAGGAGAATATGCATATAATAATAAACATGGCTGAAATCTCCTGTGTTAGCCTGGCCTGTGCCAGAGAAATAGAATTAAAGGCAAATTGTGACCCTGGTAGAGCAGTTGAGTGGGAGCAGGTAAATCAGTACTCTTTTGGAAGTTTGCTGGAAATACTGTACTCAGTAGAAAACTTCCAAAAGCTAGGCTGAAGTCCAGATAGGAGTGTCTGCTGTCCTAAGAAAGAGCCTATGAAGGCTACTTGTTCATATCTCATCATGCCAAATGGAACAATCTACCAAGGTAATTTGATACATCACTGGCATCGTCAGCCACTATATCTTCTGCTGGGAGAAAGCCATACGCAAAGGATTATGGGTGGAAGTACAGTACGAATACTGGTTCATCCTTCAAAATCGACTGAATGTAGGCTGCATTTCTGTATTTGAAAGCCTTATGACTAGGATTACAGCCTAGACTGTGGCCTAGCAGTGAGTGCAGCTTAAATGCACAAAATCCCTCCAGTAAAACATAAAACAGCCCATGTTGCACATATTAAAGCACTTTAATCAAGTTATATAGCAAAATTCTCCCCGACTTCAAAGAAAATGATACAACTGGTACTCAGACTTTTAGTGTTTCAGAATCATCATTAAAATGCATTAGCAGAATAGGTTTAGCTAAATTACGGATGCATTTTGATAATGGCTAATTAGGACTACAGAGAGTTCACATGGAGAGTGAGAGTAGAGGTGCTGGTACATCACACATACCACAGGATAAGGTATAGGTAATGCATGTGTCATTTTATAATTTTCCTGAGCTGGGAGATTTTATGAGGCGAGCGTACGTCTTGGCAGTTTGTCTCATAATGAGAAAAAGTGATTAACGCTTTTTAGCAGCACTGCAGACAGAGAGGCCCATCGGCGCTGTGGTTCCACTGTAATTTCTTTGTTAATTACATCTCGAGGGAGAGATTGGGGTGTGGGGGGAGCGGATGCCGAGGGCAACGTGTGAGTGTATGCATGTGTGTGTGTTTGAAGGAGTTTGCCAAACTGCCACATTTACACACTGACCTGTTTTTGTGCAGACGGTCTGCGTCTCCACATTAACACACTGTGTCCCTCTGGTGTGGTGTCGTATCCTCCAGCCATTCGTCACGCTGAGCTTCTGTAATTCTCTCATTGTTGCTTCAAAGCACACACTCACACACACACATACACAAAAGATAATCAGCATCATCACCACACACGTTCTCTGATTTATAGTTTAACGGACACTTAATCTGTAAACACCACACGCGTCTTAACGGGCAAGCAGGAGTGAGGATGAGCAAGGCATGGCGGGAGTTTGACAGTGCAGAAGTGAAAAGTGACCGAGGGATGAAGAGGAAAGAGCCAGTGCAGTTTATCACTCAGGTCCATTTTCCTCAGCGTCGGGGCACGGGGAAATAGCTGGAGTGTCAGACTGCTGGCAGAATGCTCTGCTCCTGCCCTAATAGGCTGAAAAGGCTGACATCCAGCCTTGTGTTTGCCAGACTCTGCAGGCAGGCTTGTAGTTGGTTGGGAGACCTAGAAAAGTGTTCATCATGACACAATTGGCCTGTGCCACGACCACTTATTGCAGTATTGGAGAACGATGTGCAGAGACTTCCAAACTAGTAACACTGTGTATAATAGCAGGCAATATTTCACCAAAAGCACTGATGAAAATATGTAGAAAAATTGTTTGTTCATTTAAATCATTAGTTAAAGGCAACCAATTACCAAATATCAACTCTTTGTGAATTGTTTATTTTATGCCCCAACACAAGAAATTGTATTTTCTGGTTTGTTGGCAAGTGTCTGTTTACCAGTAAGACAAGGCTGCACTCTATCGCCTTGTATAGTCCAGTAAGACAAGGCTGCACTCTATCGCCTTGTATAGTCCAGTAAGACAAGGCTGCACTCTGTTGAACCTTAAGCTGAACAGTTCCTGGGAGAAGCAGACCTGGAGGAAGATGACCAAGGTTTTGAGATTTGTGGAAGAACAACAGCAACCTTTGATAGGCACCAATAGCACAAAAACATATCTGAAGGTCTTTGTAAGGAAAGTTTAAGAACAAGATAGCACTTCACAATATAAAAAACACAAAGTCATGAAAACAAGAAAACCTCTAACGATTGTGAATCATTGATGAAGAAACTGTGGAATTGGTGGACAGCTTTTGTCTTTTTGGAAAAATCTTTAACAAAAATGTATCCAGCATTTAGGACATATCACAAACAAAGATGAAGTATCTGGAAAAGATCTTCAAATGTAACAATTTAGCTTTTCAAAGTCTACAATTGTCCAAACTATATTCTTCTCTGTGCTAATTTATGGATGTGAAAGCTGGACAATCAACACAAAAAAAAAACAATTATGCCTTTAAAGTTTGGTGTTGGGGAAGACTTTTGAGAGAACCTTGGACAGCAAAAATTAAAATAAAATAAAATAATTGATAAAATAATTTGATCCTCTGCTTTCACTAAAAGCCCAGATAACTAAACTGAAGCTCTCTTATTTTGGACACATTTAAGAACTGGTTCACTTCAGAAGTTATGCTTGGAACAGTTGAAGATAAGAGAGGAAGAGTCCAGCCAGTAAAAAGATGTATACAATCAGAGGAATCATGAACAAGCCATGAAGAAGCCTGAAGACCCAGTAGACAGGAGGTTTTGAAGAAACACTGTCCATGTGGTCACTAAAAGTGAGCATTGACTTGATGAAATTTAATATTGCATAATAATGTATAAATAATGTCAGTATCAGAAAATATTAACAGGACAAGCAGGACCACTGTGTTTCATCCTGAAGAGATTTATTTTCTAATACTGACTGTCGAACTGTGTATTGTCCTTTTTATGGCTACTTTGTGGCATCCACTAACAAAAAAAGTCCTTCAAGCAAAATAAAGTGTTAACACTGCAGGTTTTGGTCTATGCTCAGACTCAAACTTTCTACATATTAATAGGATAGGTGTTCTATTAATTAATGTTAACATTTATGTTTTCATTAATGGCACAGTTTATTTTGTTGACATCCTCCTCATTCAAATGTCTTTCTTCTGTTTCCCTTTTATATTTCTTTTCTGAAAACTGACTACTCTTTATTAATAGTTATATGCTAAAGAAGAGAAAGAGCCTTTTCTGATTGGTGGACAGGTGTGAATTAATTTTGAATAGTGCGACACCACCGAAATAGATCCAATTTTTAAAAAAAAAGTTAATATCAGTGCTCTGAAGACTTTTAATTGTAACCCTAACAACCATAATAAATATCCAACCTACAATAAAGTAGCTGCTACAACAGCAGTCAATAACAAACAGCCCTTTTTAGATTTCTCTCATGTTTTCTTTGTATGTACATGTGAATATAGAAACATGTGTAAATATGTTGTGACCAGAGTATAAGTGCAATAATAGCCTGAGATATGTAATTGATGAACTTGGCAGAGGAAATTTCCATTCTGTCACTGTTCTATATCAACACTCTGGAAACTTGTAGCGTTAACCATAACGGGGCAGCTGTGGCCTAGTGGTTAAGGATCTGGTGTGGTGAGCTGAAGGTTGCCGGTTCAATCCCAGGGCAGGTCACGACTGAAGTGCCCTTGAGCAAGGCACCTAACCCCCAATTGTAAGTCGCTTTGGATAAAAGCATCTGCTAAATGCCTCAAAATGTAAAATGTAAATAACAATCATCATAAATGTCTGATTGACATCTTACAAAAGAATAAAATACAAGAACAGTCAACAACAAATTTTTAGATAATTTTGTGACTTAGATAATCGTCTACGAAAATAGGTTTCGCTGAA
>BRDA01035534.1:0-23677 GCA_036984385.1 Crenuchus spilurus | reverse complement strand
AGTGTTAGTTGTAATCAAATATCTGAAATGACAAACAGTTTGTCCATACTGTAGCTGACAAACGGAGAAGTGAAAACATAATTTCCTTTAAAAAAAAAAAAAAAAAAACAGTTCATGTTTAAGTTCATATGTTACACTGATATTAACTAAAACCACAGTTTGTTCTGTTGAGAGGGAACATTGTTTTTTTTTCACTTTTTTGGTGATGTGAAATGTACCCCAAATTATAGAATGACCAACATGCTCAACTAGTTTTAGAGCAGGGGTGCACACACTTTTTCAGCACTTTTTTTTTACTTATCTGACTAAGTCAAAATGATCTACCTACTATACAAATGCAAGACATATATTTATTTATAAATATATTGTCAGTTTATGTGTACAATGCATGCTGGTGTACCTTGAATAACTACATAAACCCATATTGCGCAATACAACTGTGTACATGTTTTGTCATTGGCCTACTTTACTCTGATGACTTGCACTGAATGGAATCAGTGAGGGATTCATAGTCTGGACAGTAACTGCTGATAGCCAGCCTCAAGTAAACCTCCAAATGGTCATCAGTCATAGTGGAACAATACTTGGTCTTAATGATCTTTATGTGTGAAAAGGCTGACTCACATAAATAAGTGGAGCTAGCATAGCTAGAGTTTTGCAGCACTTAAGCAGAAATTCTGAATTATTTTGACAATAGTTAAACTTGTATGTATGTGGCGTGTAAATGTTGGCTTATCACAGACTGGTAGACACACACACACAGACTCAGATGTTAATGTTTTAATATAAAACCTCTGATATTAAAATATGTCTTGTTGACGTGACACAGACACAACAAACGCTCAATATGATAACAACTTACAGCGGCAGGTGAACACGTACTGTTCAGACAGACACTGTGTGATGGAGTAATAGCGAGGACGGCCAATCACATGTTAGCAAGACACGGCACAGCCAATCAATGAGCTTTGTGGGTGGTGTAAAGTGAAATATGATACAGATTGTGTGGCTCTGCTTGGCCCATGTGCCCGACTCGTCTCCCTTTATGTCTATCAAGTAACAAATTTTATAGCAAGGACGGATGATAGGCTGACGTCTATTTTTTAAAATGTCATGCAATCTACCCACACTACCTTTGAGATCGACCGGTAGATCACGATCGACGTATTGTGCACCCCTGTTTTAGAGAATACTGATGTGTAAAACTAGAAACTAATGTCATCATCACCACAAGCATCTCTGGAATGAGAATACTACCAGATGATTGGCCTGATTTGTCTACACGTGAATGTAGCAAGTACCTGATTAGCATCATGCTAATTGCCGATGATTAAGCCTCTAGTCTTAGCTATATTAGCTATGTAGCTCCATTTTAAAACTTGTGGGGTGGCTTATTGGCTACAGTTCATGCTTTGCAGAACTACTACTTTAAAGCCAAATGACCTCACTGTCCTCCCTGTTTTAATTAGTCCAATAAAAAGCTGGGAGATAATGTGCTTCCCCCAGAACACTTGAGAGCATCATTATGAGCTTTATTTAAACTACCTCCTCTCATTCGCTGACCCCTTAAGTTAAGTGTGTGGGCACATTAGCGGCTTCTCCAGCAGTGCCTGACCTCCACCCTAACCCGGCACTCCCGGAGCCTGGCATCAACGTATGTTTGCAGAGACATTTTATTCATGCTGTTATCATGAGCCACAGTTTGTTTTGACAGAATTAAGCTGTGATTTTATTAAGTCTGCATTAAAACAAATGGACATTTTATTAGTCACATACTTAAAGACTTACAATAAAAGACTAGCAACAGTAGCAATCCAGTTTAGACAGAACCTTACTGGCCAGTTTATTGGAAACCCATTTGTATGGCCACTCGGTGCAGGTGTTAGTAATAAAGTGACCGCTGAATGTGGACCAATGACTGTACAACATGAGGCATCCACACCCTAGCACCACTGCTGGCTGGCTGCAGTATGATGTGTTTTCAGTGACAACAGTCTTCCTACCCTAAAATGTTTTTCCATGTACAGTATCTGATTCCAAAAGTTAGTTTTCCCTTGATAGTAGTGTTTAAAACATTTTTCACTATTGTAAAAACTGAACCAGGGTTGCCAAGGTCACAATTTTCCACCACACTAGGATATTGCATGCTGTAGGCGACAATTCAAAGTTCTAGATGTGTTAATTGGTGCTATTTTTGAAATAATTATATCATTAATATAGTAATGAAAGTACAAATTTAATGATAATGCTTTTTTTTAAATGCTAGAATTTAAAATATAACATAAAAAACAATGTATATTGGTGGTATGGGGTAACTGTGCTCTCTACTGCACAGACTGTAGCTCCAAATTTGACAAGGTGGCAGCAGTATTTTGGCTTAATTTCTAAAGAATGGAAGCAAATAGACTTTGTCCATCTATATATACAGTCTCGGGTGTGGACAGTGAGCTGAAGGGAAAAGCTGAGACAAATCAGAGTCACTCTCTCATGACCAAACTGTAAATAATCTTGTGATTCGGAGCGGTCATGCTGTTTTAAGCCCGTGATTGTGACCTTATTCACTGCTGGATTTCTTATTGGTGGGGGAGTGGACTTCGATTAGCTGCTTAAACTGAAGTGCAAAGTCAATATCCTTTAAACTACACAGTAAAGCTGGCATATCCGCTGTATTTATCTTTTTGTGGGGACAGAACTGCAGCCCAGTTTATCTCAGAAGGCTGCCTCCCTTGTTTTGCATTTTAATAGGTTCATGTTTTGAATGAAGTCATTTTATTACGTCTGATCTCACCATATTGGCAGATGATTCTCAACATGAGAAATATTTGATGTTTAAAATAGACTCAAAATTACTGAAATAACATTTCTGTAGAAAGAGGTAAAAATGCAATTTCTGGTAATTTTCTGGTGTTTTGTGGTATTTTCTACACAAATTTTAAGTTCTCTTTTTATTTGAAATAGCCAAACCAACCTAAATGGTGCAACTAATATATTTAGGTTTTTAAGAATTTTCTGTTCCAAGATACTAATTCTCCTACCAGGTTTTCTTATTATTTCTGCTGTGTTTTGTGATTTCTGCTGTTTTGCAATGGTTTCTGTTTTGTTTTGTGGTGATTTCTGTTGTGTTTTGTGATTTCTGTTGTGTTTTCTGGTGGTTTCTGTTGTGTTTTGTGGTGAATTCTGCTGTGTTTTGTGATTTCTGTTGTTTTTGTGGTGATTTCTGTTGTGTTTTTGTGGTGATTTCTGTTGTGTTTTTGTGGTGATTTCTGTTGTGTTTTGTGGTGATTTATGCTGTGTTTTGTGGTGATTTCTTTTGTTTTGTGCTGGTTTCTGCTGTGTTTTGTGGTGATTTCTGTTGTGTTTTGTGGTGATTTCTGTTGTGTTTTGTGATGGTTTCTGCTGTGTTTTGTGGTGATTTCTGCTGTGTTTTGTGTTGTTTCTGCTGTGTTATGTGCTGGTTTCTGCTGTGCTTTTGTAATTTCGGTTGTGTTTTGCAGTGGTTTCTCTTGTGTTTTGTAGTGATTTCTGCTGTGTTTTGATGGTTTCTGCTGTGTTTTGTGGTGGATTCTGTTGTGTGCAAAAAGTGGTGAAAAGTATCTTTTATAAGACTTTCTGTGTCCAGTATAATTACCACATTAACATTCTGTCACCTACACTGTGGAGACTTTTTAACATTTATTCTTGTTATTGTTCTACATTAACAAACTCTTAATGTTGATTTGAGCTGAAATGGCTGCTGAACTGGATTTCAGTGCTCAGGAGCTTCTTTCTTTTGAGCTGTGACTTTATTTTAATTCCAAGGTGACCTCAGAGCTAAATGAGAGTGAAAATTGCAGAATATAGTTGAACAGGACTGTGGTTCCAACAAAGGAGGTCAACTTTTAGCATCTGTTTTTTCTGTAATGCTTTAAAAAAAGCATTAAATCAAAGTCCGGTCTGAATTTTCACTGAGGTCAACTGAAGATTGTCATTAAAGGGGACATTTAATTTTTTTCCACACATCTCAAATTGTAGAGTTTGATGAGGTGAATGAAAGTTTTGAAATGTAAAAATAATTCCTCAGAACATACAGTACAGAAACAAACTGGTTTGAATTCTCCCATTTTAGTGATGTCACAAAAACAAGATGTTTTTATTTATCTGCAATCCCAAATCTGAAAAAATGGCAATGGCTGTGTCAGTACCAGGTCTGTCATGATATGGGGGTTGTGTCAGTACCAGAGTCTGTCATATTATGGGGGGTTGTGTCAGTACCAGGGTCTGTCATAGTATGGGGGTTGTGGCAGTACCAAGGTCTGTCATAGTATGGGGGTTATGTCAGTACCAGATCTGTCATGGTATGGGGGTTGTGTCAGTACCAGGTCTGTTATGGTATGGGGGTTGTGTCAGTACCAGGTCTGTTATGGTATGGGGGTTGTGTCAGTACCAGGTCTGTTATGGTATGGGGGTTGTGTCAGTAGCAGGTCTGTCATGGTATGGGGATTGTGTCAGTACCATGGTCTGTCATGGTATGGGGGGGGGGGGGGTTGTGTTATTGTTTTTGGTAAAGCTCATTTACACTCTGAAAAATTCACTGACATTTTAGAGCAATATATGCTTCATATGCTCCTTCAACATATCTATCTTTTCCAGGGACATCCTGTTTTTTTCAACAAGACAATGATAAACAACATGCTGCACAGATTGCAAATGCATTATTGTGGAAAACGAGGGTGCAGGTACTGGACTGACCTGTCTGCAGTCCTGATCTGTCCCCAACATAGAAAGTGTGGAGAACCTTGTACTGTTGTAAACTTTAAGACATGTTTGGGACAAAATAATATTTGAAACTCTTCATCACTTGGTGTCCTCAATGCTAAAGCATCTTTCAAGTGCTGTGAGAAGGATTGACAACATTAAAAAGTGATCAATTCTTTACCATCCCAAATTTTTTTGGAGTGTATTGTAGGTCTGAAATGCAGGAATGGATGTATATTTACAAATGAAATGAAGTTGAGTAGACAAAACATGAAACATCTTGTGTTTGTACTGTTAGTAATGAAATAAAAGTAAAAGTAAAAATAAGTAACAGCTTTTATTTGCGTTTTCCACATTGTCCCATATTTTTCTGACTGTGTTTAGCTGAGAGAGAGAGAGAGAGAGAGACAGAGAGAGAGAGAGAGAGAGAGAGAGAGAGAGAGAGAGAGAGAGAGAGAGAGACTGAAAATGACTAAACGTAACATCTGTAGGTTTAGTCTATTGACTCTGTATCAGTGACTGTCTATTCTAGCTTTTATATTTAATAAACTAATAAACTCTTAAGGCTCTTAGTAATAAACTCTTAAGGCTGTTCTTTGTGTTTTCTAAGACTGGAGCTGAAAGGCTAAATAATCAAATCAGTGAAACTTCCAAATGACTTCCTTCCTTTAGTAATCACTCGTCAATATTCAGATAAAACACTAAAGCTATTCACATACTCAACTTTACAATTTGAGAGCTTCTCCATTTCAGCATCTTTTCTTAACCTTTTTAAAAGCTGAAACGTCTCAGTTACTTCTTTTTATCTTCCCCCTTTAAAGGAGCTATGAAATAAGTTTGAGAAGGACGACTTTTCAAACACCTGAAACTTCTCCTTCCAGTCTCCTCCATTTTCCATACGCTCATTAAATTAGAGGGGGGTTCGGCTTGACTAACGCCAGCCAGAACTCCAACCCAATTTATCTCAGGAGGTTGCCTCCCTTGTTTTGCACTCTATTAGGTTCATGGTTTGAATTAAGTCATTTTATTATGTCTGATCTCACCGTATCGGCAGATGATCCTACTTGTTTATAATATATTGAACATGAGAAATATTTGATATTTGAATTATTTTTAAGAAAGCTGAATTTCTTTAAGTTTTTTGCTGTTTGGACATATGTTAGTGTAGAAAATGGTGGTTATGTTGTGTTTTGTGGTAAGTTCAACACAAGTATCAAGTTATCTTCTTACTGAAATGAAGCATTCCATCATTTTTGCACTGTAGACATCTACTACATCTCAGGGGGCAGCCGTGAGCTGGTGGTTACGATCTGTTCTTGTGACTGGAAGGTTGCTGGGTCAATCCCCAGGCAAGTCATGACTGAAGTGCCTTTGAGTAAGCAGTAGGGTTGCCCACCACATCGGGCACATGTTTTCACAGTTTAGTGTGTGTTCACTAGTGTGTGTGTTTCACTGCATAAATCGGTTAAATGAGGATGTCAAATTCCATTATGTACAAATCACACTGGCATAAAGTTTAATCTAAGCTACTAGTGTACAAAGAGGTGGAAATGTTATTTCTGCTCTGTTTTGTGATATTGTCTGCACAAATATGAAATTATCTTTTTATTTCAATTAACCATACCATCTCACATGGTGCAAGCAGATACATGGAGGCAACTAATAATTTACAGTTCAAGTTTAAATGGTGTAATTTACCAGGTTTCCTGATGGCTTTTGCAGTTTCTGGCGATTTCTGCTGTTTTATTGTGATTTCTGTTATTTCTTCTTTGATTCTCAGAGCTGAACTTAGCTTTGTACTTGAATTTTTAATTCCTTAAATGGTGCAGCATTTACATGAAAAGTATGTGAACCCTTTGGGATAAACTAATACTGCACAAAAAAATGACATATTTTCATGTTTTTATTGAGCACAACATTTACAGTCCAGGGTGGAAAAAGTATGTGAACCTTTGGAAAAAAAGTCTTTATAAACTTGGAAATTAATATTTTCATTGATGGCAGCAATCTGTCCAGACCCTGTGGCAGCAAAGCAGCAAACCATGATGCCCCCTCCACCATATTTCACAGTTGGGATGAGGTTTGGATGTTGGTGTGCTGTGCCTTTTTCTCCACACAGCTTTGTGTGGTCTTTCAAAACAACTCAATTTTGGTTTCATCTGTCCACAGAATATGCTGCCAGTAGTGCTGTGGAACACTCAGGTGCTTCAAACTTCAAACATGCATCAATGTTTTTTTTGTCCTGCAGTGGCTTCCTCTGTGGTGTTCTTAAATGAACCCCATTCTTGTTTAATGTTTTACTTATTGTAGAATTGTCAAAAAAATGTTAGCATGTGCCAGATACTGTACTTCTGTAAGTCTTTATCTGACACTCTAGAATTCTTCTTCTTCTCCATTTGTAGATGGTCTGTCTTTCCATGGACACATGAACATCAGGGCTTTTAGAGATACTTTTGTAACCCTTTCCAGTTTCATGCAAGTCAAGAACTGTTGAACATAGGTCTTCTGAGAGCTCTTTTGTGTGAGGCATGCTTCACATCAGGGAATGCTGAGAACAGTAAACTCAAAACTGGTGTGTGATTTTTATAGGTCCAGGACAGCTTTAACCAACACGTCCAATCTCATCAGGTTGGCTGACTCCTGGCTCCAATTAGCTCTTGGAGAAGTCATTAGCCTAAAGGTTCACTTACTTTTCAGGCAGTCATTACACTGTAAAAATGTACATCTAAAAAAAAACAGCAAGGAACTGGCAGCAGGGTTGCTAGGAACTTACTGTTAAATTAACAGTATCATACTATCTGTCATTGTATTTAATTACTGTTTTTATAGATAACTGTTTTTAAAGTGCTAAATATATCCTGTATTTATAAAAAACGAATATATTTTTTTATATTATTTTGCCAGATGTCAATGTCATGTGGTGAAGGCACAGATGCAAGTCAGACAAAAACTCAAGATAAAAACAACCAAAAGTAATCAGAGTTTAGCAACATAAATGTGTAACTAAGCCCATATAACCACCCAGTACAATAAACATTATTAACACAAAGTTCTGCTGACTGCAAATACAAAATAAATTAAAAAAAACAAGCTGTAGCTGCCATATTATAATGGATGTAATCTGTGATTATGGCATTTTCTCTCTAAAATAATAATAATTAAATTGTATTTCCACAAACTGCCAGCCTGACCACAGATATATGTTAAGTTAGCTGATTAACAAGCTATCAAATGTTCCCTCTCTGTAAACCAGGTTTAGCAGAACAAACCAAATACAGCAAAAAACAGCTGTTAGCATTTGATATATTAACTACTAAATAGATATTATTTAACAGAAACTTACTTTGTCTAGTGTTGCACTGGAGAAAAAGCAAGTTTAATGGAATGTAATATTAATATTTTATAAATACTGTGAAACAACCTTCCAGTCTCCTTAGGAACAGTCATTGAGACAGTTAAAAATATTATAAATTAGCTCAATCAAACCTCAGAAACAAAATGTAGTGCTCTGCACTAATGTAAGAAGTGAGTATAAAATTTAAGAACCTGAAAATGAAGTACCGCCACCAGCTCCAGCCAAACCAGCTCCATATCACAGTGTTTCAACAATGCAGGAGTTTTACAGGAAATAGCTGTTTTAACAATAACTGGATAATACTGTCAAAAGTATTACAGGCACAAGTTGTTTTACAGTACAATGCAGTTGTTTTTGTATAACAGGACAATACTGTTGAAAACTGCCTGTTAATTTATAGCAATTAGTTACAGTGTATAAACAGATCTGTTAAAAAGTGAAAATGGATGATGTGGAACAGATTTTGACCAAATAAAGAACCCAGAGAACTGTGTGGCCAACTGTTCTGTCAATATGTAATATTGATCTAGTAGCTCCACTGATTTCCAATTTATCAGAAACCCTTTTCAAGAGCTCACTGAGACACTAGGAGAAGAATGGTTGATGTATGGTAGAGTTTCCTTAAACACAATATAGGGATTTGGCAGTGCTAGTGTTCTTCTCCATGAGCTCCTGCTTTCGGTGTCAGTAAAGGTGCGAGACGCTGCTTGTGTTTCTCTGC
This sequence comes from Crenuchus spilurus, assembly GCA_036984385.1. Lineage (NCBI taxonomy): Eukaryota > Metazoa > Chordata > Actinopteri > Characiformes > Crenuchidae > Crenuchus > Crenuchus spilurus. The sequence goes on along the minus strand of BRDA01035534.1, from coordinate 14,867 downwards.
AGAAATCTGCACGCTGGCACTGGCAGCTCGCCTGTAGTCGCTGCCAGAAACGTGAAAAGAACTTTTAGCACGTCTTTTCAGCAATTTTAAGCGCTTGATTATGCTAGTCTAATTAAAGCAATTCAGACTAAGAAAGATGTAAGGTCACAAAGGAACCGTGATGGAAGAGTTGTGAAGAACAAAATGAGCTTTTATTGATTTTTTTCTTCTTCCGCTTGGCTTTGTTGCTCCTGACTGGCGAGACTGCTGGAGCCTTTCGGCAGGACCCATCTGCCATCGTTTCTCACGTCTTACTCAACCAAGCTGGACTCTGAGAGGAGAGACATCTGGACGTTTTGAAACCATCCTTTCCTCCTCTGTAAACTGAAGATGACTAAACAAACTAAGCCAGGAATTATTCCATCAATCTCAATCATATCTATTTGGTTTATTTCTCAACAAACCTCTAAACAAGCTGAGTGGTTCTGAAAACACCTCCAAAAGTCTTCTTTTTAGAAGTGGTCTTACGTTTTTACATTCTCCAAATAGTTCAATATGAGCTCACCAAGGGCACATCAGCGTTGGAAGGGTTTCATATCCAGAAAACAGCCGACCTGAAAAATTGAGAAGGCGTGAAGCTCCAACATAAGCAACCTCACTTAAAAGACAAAAAACATCTCAACGTTTATCAGAAACTCTTGTAGCACTGCCCACTATACACTTTATCAGAAACTCCTCTCTTGTAGCACCAACCACTGTCCACTTTATCAGAAACTCTTCTCTTGTAGCACCAACCACTGTCCACTTTATCAGAAACCCCTGTATTTTAGCTTCACCCACTGTCCACTTTATCAGAAACCCCTTTCTTGTAGCTCCACCCACTGTCCACTTTATCAGAGACTCCTCTCTTGTAGCTCCACCCACTGTCCACTTTATCAGAAACCCCTCTGTTGTAGCTCCACCCACTGTCCACTTTATCAGAGACTCCTCTCTTGTAGCACCACCCACTGTCCACTTTATCAGAAACTCTTCTCTTGTAGCACCAACCACTGTCCACTTTATCAGAGACTCCTCTCTTGTAGCACCAACCACTGTCCACTTTATCAGAGACTCCTCTCTTGTAGCACCAACCACTGTCCACTTTATCAGAAACCCCTGTATTTTAGCTTCACCCACTGTTCACTTTATCAGAAACCCCTGTATTTTAGCTTCACCCACTGTCCACTTTATCAGAAACCCCTGTATTTTAGCTCCACCCACTGTCCACTTTATCAGAAACCCCTCTCTTGTTATGAAGCATCCAGAGGTACTTTCAAAACTCTTCGTCTTTGTTTCTTTTGGGGTTTATAATATAACATGACTGATTTATGAGATATTGTGTTTCATAATTGAGATGCAGCAGATGTGGAGCCCTTGGCTCCCTCCAGATCAGATACAATCAGTATTGATTACTTTGAGCTTAATGAAGATCATTAGTAATGTTGTGATTAACTGTAGAGATGATTAATAGGATATGAGGAACTTTCTGTCAGACACTTACAGCATATTGAACTCAGAATTTTATCTTCTGTGATGTAATCACTCAACACTGAGTGTTATTACATGATTACAATCAGAGGTGGGTGGTAACTCATTAACATAAACTAGTAGGTCCAGTTACATTGGCTCTGTATGTATTTATTAATTAAATAAATGTTCAACTTGGCAGTTAATATTTATTCACAGTCATTTGACTTCCTGCTCGTTTCTCCTGAGAAAAATATCACTAAAGTCTCACATTGTGCTCAGATTTGCTCAGATCATAACAAACTAACCTAATCTCATAGTGTAAATATGATTGTAGATCAGCACTTTCTGCTCCAAGATGGCCGACTCAGCATTCCGTTACACAAGTTTTTGTTACTTTTTTAAAGGACACAGTATGGCTTACAATTACATCCACTAGTCTCTGAGACCTCCAGTAACATTTAGACTATTTAGGTGACTATTGAGTTGACTGTTAGCCAAACATGTCTTAGCTAGTCTAAAAAAGTTGATAAATGATTATTATTAGGCAAATCTTTATAATTAAAACATTGTAAATACAAGGATAAGTAGAAGAGAAGAAGGCATGGTGAGAAGAAGTAATTTGGGAAATACAGCTGATACCTTTCAAAAGCCCTTAATACTCACAGCTGCTACCCAGAGCATAAAAAGTGCTCATTTGATTCTCTTTTAGGTCTCAGGAGACATAATGGAAATTCCCTTAGGAGACGTAGAAGACAAGCGGGAATGGTGAGAAAGAGAAATAATTTGGACAGCTGATAGGACAGCTCATACCTGTCATAAGCCCTTAATGCTCATGTAGACAGAGCTGCTACTGCTCATTAGAAGCTAATTTTGTGTCTTATGAGACATAATGGAAACTCTCCAAGAACTCCTTAAGAGAAATAGTATGAGACATATCAGTGAAGGCTCATTTGTATCACTTTGATGTCTCATGAGACAGAGATTCTCCTCATATTCTAGCGGAGAAGTAGGATGAGACATGTCAGTGGAGACCCAGACGTAAACCGTATTGCTCATTTGTATCTCTTTGATGTCTCAAGAGACATAATGGAGATTCCTTAGGTGATATAGCCAAGACATGTCTGTGAAGTCCTAGAGGAAAAGTTTATTGCTCAGATGATTCTCTTTGATGTCTGTGATCTTAATGAGCTGAATTGTACTGAAGTTTCTGATCTTATCTCCTTTACTGATGTGTGTGCAGTGCTAGCTGCAGTGGACAGTTTATATTACTTAAGAGGACAGTACTCGGCTTGTTCAAGGCCAGTAACGGCTGGGAAAAATGCTCGATTCCCCAGAAGGTCAGCGAGGGAGCCAGAGAGTAGTTTTATTTACAGTGGGACAGTGAGTGAGGTGGAGAAAAACTCAATCAATCGCCACTGAGTCCATTTACTGCCCTCTCTGTTCACTCCTGCTTTGTTTGTGTGATTCATTTAGACCCTGACCAGCAAACGGAGTCCAGCTTTTCCCCCCTCAGCACACCATCAAACACAAGGAACTGCTGCTGATGCATCAGTACTCTAGTAATCAATAACCTTAAAGATGGAATTGCTCATCTGTAATGTCTTACAGTGACCAGTTTAATGGCTCACCTACAAGTCAGCCACAAATTTTCCAAATTTTGCTTCGTTAGATCTGAAGCTGTGATGCTTATTTTGCTAACAAACACTAGAACTCATAAGTCATCAAAATAGTCATTTTTTATCTACATGAGCTATAGATTCATGTCACAGCATAAAACCAAAGTCACATTGAGTGTCACTATCAACTTCAGTCTCTGAACTCTATTGTAGTTTTACTTTGATGTTGATAAACCACGTAAAAAAGAGTTATATTTTAAACATGATCATATTTACATAAAAGTCAGGAAGTCACACAATGCATTCACACTTGCTTTTTGTTTTAAGTAGTTGTATTTTAGCTTATTTTGATCTCCATTTTTACCATCTTATGTTCACATTTATAACTTGTCTTCACATTTTATATCTTAAAATGTTGAAATCTGTGTGTTTTTGTTTTTAAAATCAGTTTTAAAATCTGATTTGATGTGTTTTTGAGTCCAGAATGTTGATACTATATGCTAAAGTGTAAACTATTTTAAATATTTATATAGACAAAATTAAAATAATTGAAAAACAGCCAATATAGCCCAAATACGTTATATATATATACAATATAGCTAAAAACTAAACATTGTTTTGTTTGTTAGATGAATGAGCTTATCATTTGCCCTATTGTTACCCAAAAGCTGGCTGACTACCCTGTTTGGAAAGTAATAAAATATAAAGGCTTCAAGACTGTGGTACTATCATGGTTGTATGGTAGTATAACCATGGTAAAACTGCCATGTTATTTGGGACACTACCATGATACAATGTTACACTAGATGTACAAAAATAAATTACTATTAGTGGTATTACTATGTTAAAACTGTATTATTATCATTGTAGTATCATGGTACTTCAATCATGATTCTACTATGATGGTATTACAATAGTACTTCATAGTACTAATTCTAATGTACTTCAAGCCATGTTTATAGATAATAGTGTATCACAGTATCAGAAACCACATAATCAATACTATTAGAAGAGAGATCTTTAGACTGTTTATAGATAACAGTGTATTACACGGTATCAGACACACATAATCAATACTATTAGAGACGACTGATCTTTAGTCTGTTTATAGATAACAGTGTATCACACAGTATCAGACACACAATCAATGCTATTAGAGATCATCTCAACACAGCTTCATGTTTTGTTTATGCAGTTAGCACTATGCTAACTGGTGTACTTGTTAGCTTTAGATTTGTAGTTTCAGTGCAAAGCTAAAGAATCAAACTTCAGGCACTAAATGTATCTTGGCTGATCAGCTAGGATCTGAACTACAGTTGTAAAGTCCTGAATTTGGCTTGTAAGCTGAGCTGAGTAAAATTTCCAGAAAACAAACGGTGTTTACAGATGTTAGCATGAAGAGCTTTGGCTCGTACTATACTTGTGTATAATGTTCTGCTTTTAAAAACATCTCTCTTTCTCTCTCTCTCTCTCTCTCTCACACACACACACACACACACACTCACTCACTCACTCACTCACTAAGACACACACACACCAGCAGAAGTGTGAGGAGTGTATTTTAACACTCGCTGGCGCCCCAGCCGCTCAGTTGCCGGGGGAATTGTTTAAAGCAGGATGTATGAGAAAGACTCACTGAATTTTAAGACCTGATGAATAATTCATGATTCTTAGTGGGAGAAATTACACTGGGAGTGTTCAGACTATCTTGCTCTCCCGCCTCTCTCTCTCTCTCTCTCTCTCTCTCTCTCTCTCTCTCTCTCTCTCTCTCTCTTTCTCTCTGTATTAACTCTGTGGCCCTGCCCCTAAGAGGCATGTAGCCAATCACAACTACTATCTAGAGCAGGGGAAATGTACAGTATTGCTCATTTGCTTCTCTTTGATGTCTCAGGAGACATAATGGAGATTCTGTGATATTCTTTAGGCAAAATAGCAATAACACACATCAGTGTAAAATTATATTATTCAGATGTTTCTCTTTGATATCTCAGTTTTCTTAATGGAGACTCTTCTTTAGGAGAATAGCTTGAGACTTGTCAGTGAAGACAGAGCGGGTAAGTTTAGGATGGCTCCTTCAATTCCTTGGGATAAATAGTGTGAGACGAAAATGAGACATGTTTCTGGCATAATTAAACATTATAACATCATATTGAGATTCCTGTTCAGAAATATTACTCTTTGAGCAAATCTGAGCCCAATGTGAGACTTTATTGAGATTTGGACTAAAACTAGTGAATTTAAATTCATATCTCAGTAATATCTCACCTAGAATCTCAATATAAATTAAACTATTTCTCACCCAGGATGAAGAGTCTTCTCAGTTGTGATTATAGGAATGACTTTTATAATGTTGACCTGGGTCATCTCATGTCTCCTTTTTGTCTCATGTCTGATACATGAAAGAACAACATTTGAGCAATATTCTTTTCCTCTTTACTGATATGTCTCCCTAGGAATTTTAGGAGAGTTTCCATTAAGTATACTGAGACATCAAAGAGAGACATATGAGCAATAAACTTGCTCTGGGTGTTCACTGATACGTCATTTGTTATTTCTCCCAATGATTTTTGGAGATGTTTCGTGAGACATCAAAGTGCAACATTTGAGCAATAAACTGTCTCTCTGGGTCATCACTGACAGTCCCTTTATAACTAGTATGTAATATAACCAGTGTTGCAGAGTTTGAGTGATTGTTTTGGCTCTTTCATAGGGCTGTATTACTTTGTTCTCGCTGTATGAGCAGAGGAGCTGCTGTGAGTGTCAGCAGGAATCTGAATAAAAACAGACACAGATGCTGAATGAACTGCTCCAAACTTACATTTACATCTACTGAGTTCAATTTATTCTGAGTTGGCTCTGTAGGGGTTATTAGAACATTAGTGAGCTTCCTGTGAATAATGTTGTTTGGGACGCTTGTTGAAGCTCTAAGAGAGCAAGAATACAAGAACAGCTCTGCACTGAGCCACACAGTCCTAATGCTGAGAACCGATGTTTTTAATAAAGTGGCCACTTAGTGGACATAGAAGATTGGGTTTTTCTAAAAAAGTGGACATAGAAGTTTGGGACATACAAGTGGTCAGTGGACGTACAGTGTCCTGGTTTCTAATAAAGCAGACTTTTATTGGACAGTACTGGGTGAGTGTTCCTAACATAGTGGGCATTCGAGTGTATGGAGTCATTTATGTTTATGTTTAACACTGACTGACCCTCAACATACACTTACTGTCTCATTCAAAGGTCAAACCCTATAGTCATAAACAACCAGCAGGACTGTAATACTGACTATAGCAGGAGACAAAGACACAAAGAGCTAAGACCAGGAACAGAGTCAGCAGTACAGTCAGTACAGGAATCTTATTATCGTAAATAAAATCAGTTTAGTTTGTGGAACTGGTCTAAAGCTGATTACAGATGATCTGATATGAACTGATTGTGTGTGTGTGTGTGTGTGTGTGTGTGTGTGTGTGTGTGTAACAGAGAGAGGTATAAGCTAATGTCCTCATACCGATAGGAATACACATGCAATCTGTAGAAGTGGACACTGTCTGCTTACTTAGTTAAGTCCTTACAATTATAGTAATACGCAATGTGTGTGTGTGTGTTACTGCAGGCCACAGCTCCAGCCTGGCTGAATTGATTAGTGGATTACACCTGCAGTGAAATGACCAAATAAACCCTAACACACATTCAGCCACACACACACAGAGACAGAGACAGAGAGAGAGAGAGAGAGAGAGAGAGAGAGAGAGAGAGAGATTGCGGTGCGGCCAGGAGCAGATGAGTGGTCAGTCTGTATTTGTCTGATTAATGAGTTTACTGTAGAACTGAATTAAATTTTAAATGAGAACTCTGTCGTTATCTCCTCTGACACGTCTAATCTACACCTAAACCAACAGCAGCACACAGTAAACCTCTCTCTCTCTCTCTCTCTCTCTCTCTCTCTGTGTGTGTCTCTCTCTCACACACACACTCTCAGAGTGTGTTTAAAGCACAGTGATGTTGTTTCTCGTCTCATGTCGGAGACGTGTTGAGACGTTCAGAGCTCCTTGCTGAGTGTGTCAGCACATGACAGACGAGCGTTCGGCGTGTTTATCTGTATTTTTATCACACCGTTGCTGTTATTCTGGCACAGAATCAGAGGCTGGTTCTGTGGGTGTGTCTGGGTCTCCTGCTGTCTCATCTGATTCTCTGCTCTGATGGTTCTAAACGAGACCTTTACTGCTCTGTTTATGCTCAGAGTGGTAAACAGCTCTCTCATTACTCTCCATGCAGCCATTTTTCACTGTTTCTACACTGAGATTATTCTAGAACCATATGTTATATGTCCAAAAGTTTGTGGACACCCATTATAATGAATGCACACAAGCTTGTCTAGTCCCTGTAGAAGTAAAAGTACTGCCAACAGAATATGACTAAACCTGCACCTGTTGGCGAAAGATGTGGGCTGGATGGGTTTTCACTAGAAGGGGTGTCCATAACCTTTTGGACATAATGTGTAATTTAACCACAAGCTTTTACATACGACTGCAGTTCTTAGTCAGGTTCTAGTCTAGTGATGGATACTATGTAGCTCATAATGTGATGAAACTATAATAAACAGATTAATTATACTAATATACAGAACTAATTATAAGAGTTAAAACTCGGCAGAAATATGTTTAATTCAGCATATTTTGTAACTTTAATGAAGTCTTAAGTCCACTCACTCTGTCACATACATCACCAAAAATTTCCTGTAAAGCACACAACACACAACCCAAATTTCCAAAAACGCTGTGTAAAATGTAAATAAAACAAAATGCAATGCTTTGCACATCTTATATACTCATATTTTCTTCACAATAGAACTTAGAACACATATCAGATAGTGAAAGTGATTAAATTTACTATTTTATGAAAAAATATTAACTCGTTTAGAATTTGATGGCAGCAACGCATCTCAAACAAGTTGATAAAGGGGCAACAAAAGGCTGAAAATAAGTGGTACTAATAAAAATAACAACTGGAGGAGCAATTTGCCACATCACTGTGCGTATAAAGAGCATTTTAGACAGGCAGAGTACCAATTCATGAAAAATTGCATCTTAAAATTGTGGAATAATGTCAGAAAAATGTTCCTCAACATAAAATTGCAAAGATTTTACATTTCCCATCATCTACAGAATATCCATTCATCCATCACCCCACCTGCTTAATCCTTATCAGGGTCATGGTAAGTCCCCTACCTCTTCACTAGACACAGGGCAGGGCATTAGACTATCCAACTAAGCCCAGGACAGGGCACCAATCCATCGCTGGGTTCTACAGAACATAATATCATCAACAGATTCAGAGAGTCTGGAGAAAGCCCTGTGCACAAGGGACAAGGCGAACAGTCAATACTGAATATTGATGATCTTTAGGCCTTCAGAGGATGCTGCATTAAAATCAGACATTATTCTGTTTTGTAAATCACTGCATGGGCTCAGGAACACTTCCAGGAATCACTGGTGTCACCTACATCCCGAATCTTGTCTAGTCCATGCTAAATTGAATCGTGGCTGTTATTCATACTCCTGGAGGTATTACACACTATTAGGTTTCATTGTGCTTATCTTGCTAACTGCAGTTTCTGCGGAAATGCGATTTTAGGGAAAACATCCCATATGAAAAGTCTTGGTTGGTATATCAGTAAACATCAAGAGAAGATTCACTGTGATGGATGCTAATTTACATTTTTACCCCATTCACCTGTAGAGTCTTAATGTAAACTCAAGCTAAAGCACTTCCTTCAGAAATGTCCAGCCACCTTAGCCCACCTGGTCCACTCTCAGGCAGTTAACGAGGTGAAGCAGGACAGCTAATTATCCCCCACATCCTTCAGCCTGAGGGCTGCTTTCCTTTGAGTTGCACTGGTTGTTCCACTTCTGAACTCTTAATGCTCTCTCCAGCATGAAATAGAGACGGAGAGGGCCTGTTTAGTTTTTTTAAAGCTCCATCAGGTGCTGGTTGTTAGCCATATATATAGTATAAAGGCTGGCAGAGAGGGAATTAAAAGTGTTCTTGTTTAAAATGGAGTTAGACTGGGACAGGTGCGTAAAGCCTACTTCAGTGCCACTTTATTAGGAAAACTAGCCCGGTACATCCACTCACTGGCCACTTTATTAGGAACACCAGCCAGGCTTTTCAAAAAAGTGGACAGTGGTTGGAGCTACAAAAGAGGGACCTCTGATACAGTAGACAGTGGTTGGAGCTATATTTCTGAATGTTTTTAAAATATTTATAGTAGGGCTGCGAATCTTTGGGAATCGAATGAATCGATCCAGAATCGATTCTTGGGGACACGAATCGATTTTTTTCCAATTCTTTCAAGCGAAACGAAAACGAACGAAACAAAATACTTTACCATTGCAATCTCTGCAAATCACATGAGTCACATCAAGCCCTTTCTTACCCGGGCCGGAATGATGGTAAAATCCAAAGTGTTTCCAAATGGTTGCTTTCAAAGACCGCGGCTTGGCTTGCATGCCTGTACATAGCCCACACTGCTTCCTTGTTTTGCCTAGCACTGCGATGGCTGAGAAGGCACATCTGCACCCGCAAAAAAAATATATTTTTTGAAAACTAGAATTGATTCTGAATCGTTCAATGTGAGAAACGCAATTCAAGCTCAAAGCGATTTTTTCCTGCACCCCTAATTTATAACATTAATAGTAAAGATATGGTATGTTGTATATACAGACTTTTGAGCAGACTGAACATACATATCATTATCAACATTAGCTCATTGTCATTCTCTCCATTCTACTCTCTCTCTCTCTCTCTCTGCAGCAGTGTGTGATGATGGGGAGTTTCTCTGTGCGGATGGGAGAGTGTGTGTGTCTGCGAGCTGGGTGTGTGATGGAGAAGCTGACTGTCCAGACTCTTCAGACGAAACACTTCATCAGTGTGAGTCTCCAAAATCAGCCACCATCTTCATACCAAATATATTCAGCCTATTGCAGTTTATCCCCACCCATTCAGCCTACATCCCTTTAGCCCCACCCATTCAGCCTAAACATGTTTTACCCCACCCATTAAGCCTACAACAGTTTGGCCCCTCCCATTCATCAAAAAGCACTTTAGCCCCACCCATTCAGCTACAACAGTTTGGCCCCTCCCATTCATCGAAAAGCACTTTAGCCCCACCCATTAAGCCTACAACAGTTTGGCCCCACCCATTCAACCTATAGCAGTTTAGCCCCACCCATTCAGCTACAACAGTTTGGCCCCTCCCATTCATCGAAAAGCACTTTAGCCCCACCCATTAAGCCTACAACAGTTTGGCCCCACCCATTCAACCTATAGCAGTTTAGCCCCACCCATTCAGCTACAACAGTTTGGTCCCTCCCATTCATCGAAAAGCACTTTAGCCCCACCCATTCAGTATACAACATTTTAGCCCCACCCATTCAGCCTAGAGTTTGCACTTGCCTATTCAAACAATAGCAGTTTATCCCCACGCATTCAGCCTTTACCAGCTGAGCCCCACCCATCCAGTCTAAAGCAATATATCAGCCACTTCCTGTTGAAATAATATGGAGTGTTGTTACTGCAGTAGACCCTGAAGTTTTTTAACAGTTTATTCTACTTTTAAGTCTCTTTTAAGGCTCTTAAAACGAAGCAGCCAAACAGTGAAGAGCTCATAAAAGTCCTGTACAATAGGCCTGACTGGTCAGATTTGCATGCAAACATCTGCTGTTATTGTCCCGGCATGGTTAAAACAACCTGACAGTTTGATTCGTGGAGGCTCAGATGTGATATTTGTGGTGTTAAGAGTCTTTGCCTGCCAACCACGACAGTGACAACGCTGTCTTTGCACTCCTCCGTGCATGCTTTGAATGCAGAGCATCGCTGCGTTTGGCGGAGACAGGACAACAGTTCCATATTTAGCAGGTAAACACGGGTCAGAGAGCAGGAAACAGGCTGGCAGTGATATAGAAATGAGCAGATCTGACAGAAACGACTTTACACCTGAAGGGAAATAAGAAAAGATCACACGCGGAGCATTAATAAGAGGCATCGCAGCAGGCTGGCGAAGTGTTAAGAGTGTATCCTCCTGAGAAAGCCCTTTATTCAGTTTGCTTTTGCGCCTGACAGGCTGCCTGATTATCCCGCCGGAGTTTCTGAGGCCATGATGCTGAACCTTTAGAGCCAACTCGCTCAAATGATGCAAGCAAACAACCGGGACATGGATGCATCACTAAGGCATCTGAGAGTATCTTTATTAAGTGAAGATACAAGAACTAGTGTCAACATGAGTATGAAGGTATACAACTAAAAATAAACAGAACAAATAACATCTGCATTGGAAACATGATGGATATCAGAGTGACATCAGTCTTTAGGGCCTTTACTTTATGCAGTACCAGGCTTTGGGGCTTCATTCTCAGTGATGCCACTTTTTATAGCTTTTCAATCTTAGTGGTACTCTTTAGTACTCTAATAGTACCAGTGTGTATGGCTTTTACTCTTGATATAACCCATCTTTAGAGCTTTTACTTTTTGTAGTACCACTCTGTGTTTCACTCTTAGTAAGCATAGTCTTTAGCACTTGACTTTAAGTGGTACCAGCCTTCGAGTTTTCACTCTTTGACTACAATTTACTTTTGATAGTACCAGTCTTTAGGGCTTTTACTCTTAGCACTAGTAGACTGTAGGGATTTTACTCTAATACCAGACTGTGTTTGCTGTTGGTAGTACCAGTCTTGAGGGATTCTGCTTAGTAGACCTATTAGTTAGTACTCTTTTTTCACTCTTTTACTCCTAGTACCAGTCTTTTGGGCATTTACTCTTGATATTACCATTTTTTATTTTATTTTAAAGGGCATTTACTCTTAATTGCACCTGTCTTTAGGGATTTTATTTGTTGTAGTACCAGTGTTTAGAGCTTTTGCTTTTTGTAGTACCATTCACTAGGGCAGCTACTCTTAGGAGGCCTAGTCTTTAGGGCTTTTATTCTTAGTAGTACCACTCCTTAGGCTTATTACTCCTCATAGTGTTAGTATGTTGTGGTGCCAGTCTATGAGGATTAATTCTAAGTGATGAACGTCTTTAGAGGTTTTCAGTCTTGGTAGTGTCAAGACTTTTGCTCTTGGCAGAAACTCTCTTTAAGGCTTTTACTCTTCAATGTACCTGAATTTAGGACTTCTTTCTCAGTGATATCAGTCATTAGGGCTTTAGTTCTTTATAGTACAAGTCTTTAGGGTATTTATTTTCAGTCTCAGTCATAAATTAGTCAAGGGGCTGCGGGTGGTTATTCCCTGTCAAGGGGCTGCGGGTGGTTACGTGGGTGGGGCACCCTCATGCCAAGCACTGGGCCTGGGAGTAATAATGCCAGTGTTTAAAGATTTGGTAGTATAAATCCTTTAACTCTTGGTAGTAGCAGCAGTGTTTGGGTGTTTTTAGTCTTTGCAGTTCCAGCGTTTGGGGCTTCAATATCAGGGATTCCAGTTTTAGAGTATTTGCTCTTAGTCGTACCAGCTTTTGAGATTTCATATCATCTTGTTCTTAAAACTTTAGTCTTGCTAATACCAAGAATTATGAATTTTACTCTTCATAGTGTCAGTGTGTTGCAGTAGCACTCTTTAATACTTCTTAGAAATGTCAGTTTTGGTATTCTTGGTAATATCAGTCTTTAAGATTTTACTTTTTATAATGTCTGCTCTTAAAGTTTTTCTTCTTGGTAATGTCAGTCTTTAAGCATTTTAATGTTTGCAATGTCTGTTTTTAGAACTTCTTTCATTGTCTGTTCTTAGAAACTTTATTTTTGTTAATGTCAGTTTTTAAGACTTAATGTTACTGTCTGCTCTCAGAACTTTTATTCTTGGTCATGTCAGTTTTTAAGACTTTTACTGTTTGGAATGTCTGATTTTAGAGCTTTTGTTCTTGGTAATATAAGTCTTTAAGATTTCTAATGTTACTAATGTCTGTTCTTAGAGCATTTATTCTTGGTAATGTCAGTATTTGGGGCACTTGGACATCATACTTCTAGAGAAATATTTGGATGTGTAGAACAGTGAAATTTATTTAATGAAGATAAGCTAAATGAAGTTGTTATAAGAGAAACTGTAAATCCATTTGTAAAATTGTTGAATGTGATGTAAAAGATGGAAATGGGAGTGCCTGAAGTTTGACTGAGTCTGATCCTGAGGCTAGAGCATATCTGTATGTGGAAAAGAGAGTCCATATGCAACACATTACTTTTTGTAGAGGGTAATTGACATCTAGAGCATTTCGCTGTGAAATTCTTCTCACAGTGCTGCGGGCTGGATTTACTAAGATGTCTTTGGGTAATGCACCATAATGCATCTCATTTGTGTCAAGCAGGTTGTGCTCGGGTTTGCTCTGGTGACTTCAACCATCTGTTTTGTGTGTGTGTGTGTGTGTGTGTGTGTGTGTGTGTGTGTGTTTGTGTGTGATAAACATTTTGTCATTGTGTGGACGTTGCTCACTATGAGGACAAATTCTTTTCAACAACTTGCAGCTTTTATTAGAAAATGTAAATCAGCCTAAAGCTGATCATTAGGCTGTTGGGTTTAAAGAAATCAGATTTACACAATTTCCACTTATTCCAGATGTAATTGATCAATCAAGACATGTTTGGAATCCAGATTTTGCATCTTTAGTTTTGAGCGGAAGCTGAAAAGTTAATATTGCCAACAATCACTAGAACTCAATTGTCACCTAAATAGTTTAGAAATACATCACCGTAACTTCTGTGAACCCTCTCAACTCTCACCTACATCAAGTCTCACAGTCAATGTAGTTTAGGATGCAGTGAGCAATATGTGTAAACACCACAGGGATCCACTGAATATAGTTAGCAGTTAGCATATACAGTTAGTATTGTAAAATTCATGTAGTAAAGTGACTACAGTTAACAGTTAGCATGTAGCAGTTGACAAATTAATTGCTTTAACTATGTTTTTAACATAATAAAATGAATGTAGTTAGAGAGAGAATGTAATTAGCATATTAAAATTAATAGAAATATCAGTTAGTATACAGTTTACATAGTGAAAATAAAAATATTGAGCAATTACTGTGCATTTAGCATAATAAAATTATTGTCATTAGATAATAAATAGTTATCATAATGAAATTAATATAATTATTAGCTAGTATGTAGTTTGAATAGTAAAAATTAATATATTGTATGTAGCAGTTAACATGTATTTAGCATAGTAAAAGCCTTATAGTTAGTCATTAGCATGTTGGCATAGTAACATATCTAGCATAGTAAAATTTATACAATTACATGTTATCATGTATTTAGCAAAGTAAAAGGAATATAGTTACCAGTTAGCGTATATATAGCACATCGAAATTGATGTAGAAATGCAATAACATATTTAGCATTGTAAGACTGATCAATTTAGCAGTTAGCATTTATTTAGTGTCAGGGCTTGCCAAGGCTTTGGTTACAGGGCTATTGCCCCATGTCTTTTATAAAGAGGCAAATTTTAAACAAAACCATTGTAAAATAATAACCACATAATAATTGATTCATTATCTTGACTCAAAGCAGCAAAATGTACTGTCAACTGTCCAGCCCAAAATTAATTTTAAACCAGTTGGAGTCTCAGACATGCAAGTAGTACACTGGCAGTGGTGGCATGCTAAACAATGAAAAGGGTAATGCTATCACTGTATTGTACAAACCGGATTCCAAAAAAGTTGGGACGCTATACAAATTGTGAATAAAAACTGAATGCAATGATGTGGAGATGGCAAATGTCAATA